>JABSTQ010008216.1:0-37097 GCA_013358835.2 Ixodes persulcatus | reverse complement strand
ACTTGGTTAACGAGACGAGGAGACTATACTCTGTTTCACCTTATGATGTACCGCAGAAAAGGCTACAAGCGCGAGCTCCTTGCTCTGGGGCACATCTCGGCGGCACAAGCTCTCGTGACTTAAGAGCGGCTGCCAACGCTATGAGCTCGCGCTTCTAGCCTTCGCTGCGGTACAACATAAGGTGAAACGAAGTATCGGTAGTAACTTGCGATCGGCCCTCGAGATTGCACGATGCCACTGCTCCAGGCGGGCGTTATTCGATGGAGCTTTAAATAAGGACACTCGCTTTGCGCAGTTCCGGTACCCCGAATTGCACTTGGGAACGAAGCACGTCTTTCCCATCCTTATAGCATAACTTCTTCTTCGAATTAAAGCTCATCTTCGTGCACGATGGTGGCACCTGTGATCGACACAGCACGAAAGCAAAACATGAGGCTAGCCACTGACTGCACACCACCACCACACCGCGAAAAAGGCGAGCAAGCTACGCCCCCGACACCGTGGCCGCCGAGGAGAGACCTCATACCCACGGTGCTCACACCTCAGTACCCTCCGCGGCGGCGCGGAACAACTATACTTCGTTTCACCTTATGTTGAACCGCAGCGAAAACTAGAAGCGCGAGCTCATAGCGTTGGCAGCTGCTCTTAAGTCTCGAGAGCTTGTGCCGCCGGGATGTGCCCCAGAGCAAGGAGCTCGCGCTTGTAGCCTTTCCTGCGGTACATCATAAGGTGAAACAGAGTATACTCCTTGTCCGAGGCTAGCTCCGAACACGATCTGGCCGCTCGCTCCACGCGGGAAGAGCGGCCAGAGTCACCACCTAAATGTATTTCTTCCACCGTGCTGCCGACTAAATCACTTCTCGCACCGTCAATATTGTTCTATAAATAAACTTTTTTTCGCGTAATTTTTTTTTTTTTGGCACGCGTGTTTTAATTAGGCTCTTTAACAAAGAAACATTTTTTTCAGGGGCCCTTTAAGGAATTGTTTGATAATAACAAATAATTATGTGATCAAGTGGAAATAATATTTGATACACTAACCAAATACACATCATATTCCCACTTGCTTTTAAGCCTTCAGAGTTTACACGAAAAGAATTCTGTTCACTGCATGTGCTGGACCTTTTGAGGAAACTCGCATCTCTGGCATTCTAATATTAATAAATGGAACATATCAGACTGGCAGACTTGTTGCATGGGGCTGCACTTTTTACACCTCTCCTGAACATGTGGTTCATCCGAAAACAAACTCCAGTGATATGAAAATGTTATTTATTCATTTATTCCCGCCTTTGTGGGCATTTCAGAGAGGATACGTAAAACTGCACATATGATAATAACATCATAACACACTGACATTTATGAGCACAAAATGAGCCCAGCTATCGGAAATAAATATTACACTCGTAAGAAATAAATATTGCTGTAACTTGTTAATTACAAAAAAAAACAACAACACAACTCTGAGCATCTAGCTTAATAGTATGCGTTAATGTATTGTTATATAGCAGGACATTTTCTATATGTATAACAGAATAGACCCTTTGCAGAACCCCCTGAAGCTACATCGACTGTCACCATTTTTTCTTCGGTATAAGGCACACAAATGGGCCCCAGTTACGTCGAACGCTAGTGCAGTATTCGAGTTCAATAGGCGCTGATCCCACTTCACAGTGATTGCTGACATCACATTCTTGTCGAAAAAATACCCAAAGTATGAAGGCCTCGTGTAATAAGCGCCGTAGCCACTATACTCCGTTTCACGACTATTTGGCAAACTGCGAAGGCTACAGTCCCAGTGAGCCGATATGCATGTTGGAGAGGGGCACGTGACAACATGTCATCGGAGTGCTCTCCTGTAGAGATTTGTCACGTACAGTAACTTCACTCCGTCTCTCCGTTTGACGCCGAGGGGGCTGTGGCGGTTGCCTTTTGCCAAGTTATGGTGAAACGAAGCATAGGCAGCACTCACTTTTGAAAAAAGTCGATTGAAGAGACTGAAAGGAATGGTAGTCAATATTTTGCAACAAGAGTGCTTCTTCGGGCAAGGGACAAACACAAATTCAAGTTATTTTGCTCAGGTAATTAGAACAACTAAATAATCGACCGACTGATACAAATGCAGTCTTGTTTAAAAAAAAAATATGGCTACAATATATCCCATACGAAAGGGAAAAATGTGCAGTTAATCTTCTACTTCCAAGTTGCATTAAATTTAATGAATTGTTGATATACGTGGTTCTATCTCTGGACCTCTAAAGAGTGGGGCTGCATTTTTTTAAAGATTCTAGATGTTAGAATGATGGATTAGACAACCATCTGAGAGGAGTCTGGTCATACATATGGAGGTTACTGTGGACTATTATACCGATCTGCAACGTCAAGAACCTACTAATTTCTAAGGTGCGTAGGATGCAGTATTTTGTGCACTGATAAATAAAAAAATGTGTTGACTTGCTAACTGCGTTCTGAGTTCAAAGGGAATAAATGAACTATTTTATGAACGTTAAAAATGAACTTTTTTTTCCAAATGATTGATTCGAATGATTTTTAAGAGTTCGCGTGCACGTCACTTAAAGAAGCCCTGCAACGACCTTTTGCTGTTTTTTTTATTTTTTTGATAGTTTGCACCGAACCTAGGCGCACTGAACGTAGTAATTTAGTGAAATTTTTCTTTTCTCGAAATTTTCTTCATTTTAAAAGTTATAGGCATAATAAATTGACAAAAACAAGCAGAAAATAACATCCTCCATTATGTCCTTGGTCCTCTGTCTCCCCTTTTCCCGCGCCCGCGGACCGCGGTGACCGAGGAATGTGGGGAGGGAGGGGAAGACGGGGAAAGGAGGTGAGGCCGAGGAGAGAGAGAGCTGCCCAAGAACGGGGCAGCTCTCTCTCCTTGGCTGACCAGGACCAATAATGTCACGATTTCGTCACACGCCACGCGCGTTCGACACCATGGGGTTCCCCCGTAGGAGGAGGGGGTTTCCGCGTCGTCCGGTTAAAATATGACGCACTGATATTTAGTTACTCTCCGTGCCTGCTGGGTTGCCCGAACCACAAGAGACGTGGAAACCGCAAAAAAAAGAAGACGCTTAAATAGGATTGCAGGGCCCCTTTAAAGGGATGGTGAACCGAAATTTGGATTTCGAAAAAAACAATGCAGGAGATGTAGGCGGGACGCTACAATCCCTACAACACTACTCGTAAGGCGATATCTCGAATGGACGGCCGTATTTTTGGAAAAAGAGGTCGAGATTGAACCAGGCCGACGAGGCGCGTGACGTAGAGATATCTCATTTTCTCCTCTCTTCGCTTCGCTCCCTCAAGGCGGCAAGGCGGACAAGACGCGAGGCCGTTGCCTCTCCTCGAAAAACCATGACGTGAACATTCCTAAATGCACCTCCTTTTATTGAAAAATACGGTCATCCGTTCGAGATATCGCTGTATGAGTGATGTTTTGGTGTTTGTAGCATCCGGTTGCACGCTTTTGTCGCGTGTTTTGTGGAATCCAGATTTCGGTCCAGCATCCCTTTAAGCAAACTTTTCACTTAAAACAGGGGTTGCGATAGAATGCAAGCTATTGCAATGAAAGCACGTTATAGCAAAATTAAAATCCTCAGAACTGCCAATTAGTAAAATCGGCGATTAGCACAAAAGGTTAAAGATCGCAGGAGCTTCCTCGCTAAAAGTTGCTGCGGTTATGCGGTGACCATGGGCTGAAACAGCTTCCCTTAGGCCATATACTCGACGTATACCTTTTCGATTCTCAGACGTTCTAACTAGTGATGGACCGAATCTGCCGAACTTCAGATTCGGCAAAGTTCGGCACAGGCCGAACTTTTGAAGGAAAGTTCGGAAAAGATTCGGCAAATATCTGCGCACGCGCAAGAACGCGACGGGGCCATGGATTGCAAATCCTGGCCATGCAGTCGTGCGGTTACCATCGTACAGTGTAGTACAACCAGCGATTACGGCGAGGTCTGTAGTAGACAACGCGGTAACTGTGCGTTTGCGAGCGAGTGTCGTTATCTTCAATATTTTCTGCCTCAAGAACAGAAGATCGACCAGTGATTTACGCAGTCTGCTGCGCAAGTGGAAAATGGTGCGGTACATTTTGAATAACGTGATTTTCATTTGACCTTTCCAGTGATGCGACGAGGTAGTTGAAACATTGACTGACAATCACTTTAAAGCAGTCCTCGCAATTATAACAATCCTGTTTTCGGCTCACAAGTAGTTTGTGCCAAAACAAAATAATACTGCTTTTTCAATTAGCGTTATCTCGTGATTTTTATGTGTCTGCATAAAAGTAAACACAGAACTATCATGCTCGACGTTGCATATCCAACATTCCTAACTCTTCCCATCTTCCTAAACGTCCATGTGTGTCCTAACACCAGAAAACGGCATTTTAAAGGTTAAAAACGAGACGCTGCAAATATGGGGCGCACAGTTTCATGCAAACCTGATGTCAAGTGACTCAAATAAAGAAAAACATGCATATTTGCAATAATATTGTTATCTCTTCTGGTGAAGGCTCAGCAACCGTTGCCTTCGTTTTCGCGCACGAAACGGCGACTTCCATAGAAAGTAAGAACACAATGTAGTACAAACACCTGCAGGCTTGCCCTGATGAGGCCTCAAAACTGAAACTCTCGTAGCGTGATTCGTGACTGCGGCCGCTACTACCCAACCTCGTTGTCGCAACACTTCTGCAAGCAGTCACTAAAATTGCCACTAGACACACAAAAACGACATCGATACAATTATCTTCTAGAATATCACCTTATTTAGTAATAACTGTGTCAATATGAACTACATGTCGCATTTAAGTTCAGATTCAGAATCAGAATCAGTTTATTTTTGTCACAGCGCTTTTACACACATGTGACAAGGGGGGCCAGGAAAAAAAGCTGCAAGTTTGCAGCTTGACGGGTTCCTGCCCCCCAATACACAGGGCAGAGCGGCAGTGTCATCAAAAACACACACAAAAAACACAGTGAAAATAACTTACGTAACATGACATTTAGCAATATATTAAGTATCATCTCAATACACATTGGAATAGATAGATATAACAAACATAACACAAACATTGTATTTATTAGCGGAAAGTTTAAATTTTACGGACATTTAACGAAAGTTTACCAACACTCACCTCCAGACACAAAAGAAAAACACAATAAAGATAACTTATATAAGATGTCGTATAAAATAAGTATCATTGAAAATAGGTTGCGCTTCAAAACAGACTGAAGTAGAAGATATAATAAACAAAAGACAAATATTTTCACTCAATATAAGAAAGCCTGAGTTGTATGGGCATTTAATGAAGGTGAATCAACTTCTTGGGAATATAAGGTGTTTAACAGTGGCGGTAATTTGTAACTCAACCTCTGGAAGCCAAAATTAGTTCAGGATGATGGGATTCGCCATGGATGCCAATGACGTGAGGGATATAATGATACATTATTTTCAAGTTTCGCGAGGTCAAAAATCACTGTAATATGTTCTCTTAAGGCACGATGATATGTGACAGTTAATCTATTAGAGTACATGTTAGATACGTCAAGTATTTTATGCTTTATAAATAAAGGAAGAGAACTAGAATCACGTGGGACATTTTCAATTATCCTTATTGCTTTTTTGCATTAACTTCATTTTGTCAAAGTTACTTTTTGTTGTTGTCCCCCAGACCAGATGGCAATAACGAAGAATGGAATGTAAAAGGGAATTATATATTATTTTTTTTTTATAGTTACAGGAAATACTTTCTTATATTTGTTCATTATTCCTACTACTTTACAAAGTTTTTTTATGTATGTCAGAAACATGGGGATTCCACGACATGTGTTCTGAGAACACAACGCCGAGGGTCTTTACGCAGTCAAGTCATTATACTATATTTGTCCCAAAGTACAAATCACTGGACAATGCGATCCGTGATCCTGGACATTTAAAAAGGACTGCTTTTGTTTTGGAAGGGTTTATAGACAGAGAATTTATGGTGACCCAGCGTTTTAATTTGCGTAAAAAATAGTTTCCTTTGGAAGTGAGTATGTCTTCTCTTGAGTCAGAAAAAAAGATGCTGGTATCATCTGCATACATAATCAGCTTGGTTGAAGTTTCTATCTTTGTAATATCATTGGCGTAAATAGTAAACAACACGGGTCCTAATATGCTTCCCTGTGAAACCCCAGAGAAAATGCGCTGCATGTTGTATGACAAGTTTTCAATCTGAACATATTGGTGGCGATATTGTAGGTAGGACGCAAGAATTGATAAGGGAATACCACGTATACCGTAACATTTTAACTTGTAAAGAAGAGTCTGGTGGTTTATTCGATCGAACGCTTTGCTAAAATTTATGAAAATCCCTAAAGTTAAAAGTTTATTCTCAAAATTTTATAATATTAATTCTTTCTGTTTCTGTGGATCGATGTTTCCTAAAACCGAATTGCGATTCCGTCAACAAGGAGTATTTGGCCAGAAAATTGAAAAGTCGAGAGCACATAATTTTTTCAATGGGCTTTTAAAAAATAGGAAGGATAGAAATCGGACGGTAGTTAAGAAGAAAACTACATAAAACGTTTTTTCGCCAGAAAGAACTAAATATCAACGTTAAATCTGGTGACTATGTATTTTTCCTGAATCTGTGCCGAATCTTTAGAAACGTTCAGCTTTACCGAATCCCAAGATTCGGCACCGAATTTTCGATTTGGCGAAAGTTCGGCCCATCACTAGTTCTAACGTTCAAACAAAGCTAGAAAAATACAAAAAAACGAAAATAGAAATATCTTATGCTAAAAGTTGTATCGGAAAACCGTTGCTTAGTACAAAACGTAAATATCACAGGAGCTTTCTCGCTAAAAGTTGCTGTCCCGTACGAAAATGTCAGATACAGGCCGGAATGAAAAATGCCGGTTCCGCCTGGATCTGAAATTGAGGCACCAGTTCCGCCTGGAACCGCGCAGTTCCAGACGGGATACAAACTGGTGCCTCAATTTCAGATCCAAGCGGAACCGGCTGGTTCCAGTGGTTCTGCAGAGCTACTGGTACCGCGCAGTACCAACCGAGATAAAAACCGGTGCCCCAATTTCAAACCCAGGCGGATCGCCGCCGGAATTCCCGCTGCGCTCACCACTGAACTCTACAAAAGAATTTCGCGTGATGCCCTTAGCCGTTACCCAGGCGCAACAGCCTGGATCTGAAATCGCAACGATCTCTCGCTTGTAACGGCTAAGGGCGTCGCGCGAAATTCTTTCGTAGAGTCCAGTGGTGAGCGCAGCGGGAATTCCGGCGGCGCACACGGTCGTCCATGGTGACGACGCCTGGACTCCAGGCGTCGTCACCAAACACGGTGCACAGAACACAAACACAGCACGCACAAGCACAGTATCCACTGTTGAGCGCATCGGGAAGTTCCGGCGGGCAAGCGGTATCCGAGTTGTCCAAGTATTGTCACCAAGCACACCAGCGCCAAGCGCATCCAGATGCCAAGCCAAAGTGCAATGGGTCGGCAGCTTCATACTATATGAAGATTCAAAGCTGAGGTCAATGGGTATCCATCCAGGGCAACGATGGGCGCGTCAGTATCCGTGCGCCCGCAGCGCGAACGTCGCCGCCGGCCGAGAGCGGAGAGGAACCGAAACTCTCGGAGCGCTGCCGCCGACTGCGACAGACAAAGCGAGGAGCGGGAGGTGGAGAACGCCCGCTAGCAGCGCCTACGTAGCGGATGCACCTGTCCCTACCACGTGACCTGTGAGAGACCGCGGGGAAGAGAGCGGGAGTTCCCCGCCGACCCCCCCCCCCCCCCCCCCTTCCTCCCCCAGTCACGGATGTGCGCGCGCCCGCTGGCTGGGAGCAGACCCTACTGGAACCAAGGGGAACGGATCGGATCCACCCATCACCGTGCGGTTCCAGTGCGTTGCGTCTCACTGGATCCGACTGGTTACACCCAGAACCGCGCGGATCTGAACTGTACACAAGTTTGGAACCGCGCGGCTCCACGGGGATTCGAACTGCGATCTGACATTTTCGTACGGGGTGATATGCGGTTACGTAGGGCTTTACCAACTTCCCCTAGACCCTCGTGCAACGTATACATTTCGCAATAAATTCTCAGACATTTAAAAGTTAAAACAACCCTACCGAAAAATCCAGTATAACTTTTCACTATCTGGATTCTGGAACTGGAAATTTGTTCCTGGAAACCCGAAATCCAGATTGCAGACAAGGGAATGATTTCTGAAAACCTAAAATCCAGATAGAGTCCAGATAAAATCCAGATAGATTTCCGGTTTCATAATCCGGATAGCGAAAAGTTATACTGGATTTTTCGGTAGGGAAAGCTAAAAGAATGCGAAAATTTCATGCTAAAAGCACTAAAAGTTCTACCGATCCTCAGACACATCCGGGAATCCCAGCATCACTACGGCGATGCGATTGATGCTGTCTCACAGGCGCTATTATCCAGAGCTATCTTGCGCAAAAAGGGCATAAAGTCTCATTCCTTCAGATCTTCGCGTTATACCTGCGTCAGAGAGCACGAAGAAGCCTGAAATCGTCGGCAAACAGTGGCACATCATGACTACCGCGCACCGAACAGACTCGCATCCACCAGCCCTGGGCACTGCCATCTCAACGATGACGTCACGGCTCTTGTGAGGTCACGTGACGAGTAGTCACTTTCGTACAACATGGCGGCAACCTGGGGGGTGCCACTTTCAAACTTCCGATTTATCACTAAGCCCCTCTACCTTCTTTTTCCTAGCATTCGTGACTTAGCAAGGCTAGCGTGGTTATGAGCTTTGCCGTTGGTGGCGTTGTCAGCGTTGTGGTGATGTCAATAGCGTTGAACGCGTTACAATCAAGCCGTCCCAGGTGAAAATTCAAAGTGGGACACTTTAAAGTGGTTTATGGAAGTAAGACCACTTCGTAAGTGGGATTACTTTGGAAGTGGGACCAGTTCCATAAACCAATTTGTAAGTGGGACCACTTTGGGAATGGTACCACTTTCGAAGTGGGACCAGCTTGGTAGTGGGAACACCTTGGAAGTGGAACCACTTTGGAGCCGGGACCACTTCATATGCCCTTCCCAGGTAAAAATAACCATTCGGTCCAATTGGTGTCTGACAATTGGAACCAATGGGGAAAACCATTTGTGATTTCGGACTCCTCATTGAAACAATCCAAATTGGTTTCAATTGAACATTGCCAATTGGAACCAATTGGGAATAATGTTTGTGATTTCGGACTCCTCACTGAATAAATCTCTGTTGGTTCCAATTGTCGAAACCCAATTGAGTGTTGCTAATTGGAACCCACTGAGCACCGCCACGTGGGAAAACTGCTCATGGTTTGTGATAACTGGACAATGAAACACCAGTAGATGATTTTTAGCATTTTTATTGAAATTAAGACGTTCACTCATTCTGCCTCATCTTGCTCGGGCGTCGTCCTGTTAAGGCGTTGCCCTCTGGTTCAGTGGTTTCCTCCAGGTCTAGTTTTTCCTCTGCAGCTTTCCTAAGAGCACCAATATGGGTTAAATTACTTCATGGGATATACGTGTTCATATTCAGCTTGAGATAAGGAACACTAAGTTGTTTCCTTAATAAAACATGACTGTTTATTTATTTAGAAATCAAGTCTTTGAGGCGGCAGCAGAAGGCGGCCGCAGCTGCCCAACAAGGCTTTGCAAGCGGCATTTTGGACTGGTCAGAAATATGGATCCACTAAAATTATATGTTGCTCGAAGGAGAGCAGTCGGCAATATGTGCAGTAAATCCACAATCGATGGGCAAAGTCTGGTAGAAGATAATTAAAAACATGTATTTTTACGCTGCAAAAAAAAAAAAAAAAAAAAAAACTATGACCATTTGACTATGTCCGATTCCATACTTCGATACTCAACGACTAGCTGTTTCCTATGAGCCACTGAGGCATTTTCTGCTGCAAGGGGTTAGGACAGTCAATATGCTGCAACTATACACATACTGCATAGTTACAGCATTTACAAAATAGTTACATACTGCATAGTTACAGCGGTCTGAGAGACAACCTCCTGGTGTGTCCTCTATTTTAATAAAGCTCTCCAGGGAAAGCTTTAGCTCCAGCTCTAAAGCGACATTCAGTTTTACAAAAATAAGTTTCCAATGTATTGCGTCTTTCGGAGAAAAGAGAATAGTGTTTTCTGACCGCAAATCTAAACTACAGACAGGGGCTCCGGAAGTATATCTGATGTTTGGGGGCGACGTCTGTGGGCTCATGTCGCATTGTGTAGTTCACCCCTCTCTAACTCTCTCTTTCTTTCTCTCTCTCTCTCTCTTTGTATATATATATATATATATATATATATATATATATATATACGTCGCCCACTGACGAAACGCAGTGCAGTGTTCCACACATGGTTTGTCCTTCGCGTCTGATTAGCCTGTGGCGCCTCGTCGCCTATGGAGTGTAGCTTCAACATGCAACAGCCTCACGGGTGGTGGAAGGGAAGGGGGGGGCGGTCGGAACAGCCTTTGTGTGGAGGGGCATGCCCCACTGGTTTAGAACCTGTAAAAGTGACTGCCCCACTGCCCCCCCCCCCCTCCCCCCCCCCGGTTCCGGAGCCCCTGACTACAGATCGTAGCGAGCTCGAACTTCGCCAGAACGTAACCCTAACAGTTGGTTCATTATGCCAACGTTTTGAAACATAAAAAGATCTGATTCAAAACGTAGAAACAATTTTCTTAAAATTTCAGTGACTAACCTGTTGCACCTCGGTAGCGTCTCTTCGCTAAAACGTCATTCGTTCGTGTGATATTGACCCCAAAGTTTCAGGACCTACTTGTGTTATTTTATTTTATTATAAAAATGACAGCGAATTTCGGAGACACCAAACCTTATTTCCTCATTCAAAATTTGCCAACAATTGCTTCATAACTGTTCAGTCTGACAGCAATAAAACTGTGGCAAGTCAGTGCTTTTAGGAATCTATATTATATTTTGAAGATGCTGAAAACATTTTTTTTTTCTTTTCGCACTATACTTCGTTTCACCTTATCTGCGAGCGAAGCCAAAGCTAGAAGCGCGAGACCAGCGCTTTTTGCGTTTCTCTCCAGCTCGCGCGCTCGAGCAAAGTCTGAACGCACGGAGCTTTCGTGCTCCCGCTTCCAGGTTTGCCTTCGCTCGCACATAAGGTGAAACGAAGTATAGCACCCGATTAACCTAGGTAGACTTCGAACTGACAGCTCGGAAAATTCTCTTCTTTAAAGTTTAATCCGGACAGCCTCCTACCCTGAACTAACCATAAAGCTAAAGGTGTCTCGGCATATTTATTAATCCGAAATCGCCGATTTGCAATGCAGCAAGCACCGAGAAAAGAAACAAAGTTTCCTTACCTTGCTCCCAAACCGTTATTCATCTTTCGCGCTCCAACGAAGTGGCAGGCCCAATAAAGTAATGATCACCGCACTATTCAGCACTAGCAGCAATAAAACATAACAGAACCTTCTTGAATCTCTGCCATAACACATGCATGCAGATGCCGTACGTGCCATCGGTGCGATTTGTGCCATGTGCGCGCGCTCCTTCGCGGACGCCCTCTTTGCCCAGTGTATACAGACGCTTCCGACGATAAAAATTTGCACGCAATATTCAACAAAAGAAAACCTGACATATTTAATTTACATGCACAAGTTTTCCTCATTTCGAGACTTTAAAGAAAAAATTAAGTGCAAGTGCTCATAATTGAAACGCCCCGTGGTTGGGTTGAATCCCAATAAAATTATTTACCTCGTGGAGGTTATTTATTTCAATTGATGTTGGGATTATGAAATACTCAATGAAAATATTATTACGATTGGTACCAATTGACATTCTAATTGAACCCAATGGGTATTTTGAACTGGGAGCTGCCATAAACCAAATATCTACAATGTTTTCTTCAGCGACTTTAATCAAAACATTACCCAATTTAAAGTAATCGCGCGTTGTACAAGCTTATTTTAATATGTAGGGCAAACTACAGCTGTTCACTGAAAAGAAGAAAAAAAGTGTAACCACTTGAAATTGCGAGTATGACTACTTGACTTAAAGTGGGAAATAGCAAGTGGAACATCTGAACCAAAGTGGGACCATTTGGAAGTAAGCTGGGAACACTTTGAGTTAAAACGGACCAGTTAGAGGCAAAGTGGGGCCAGTTGGAAGTAAAGTGGGACCAGTTGGAAGTAAAGTGGGACCAGTTGGAAGTAAAGTGGGACCAGTTGGAGGTAAAGTGGAACCACTTAGAACAAAGTGAGGTCATTTCTAAAACCACTTTAAATTTTCACTTGGGTTTCGAAGTACCCGTGGGGTGACGAGCGTGTGGCTGGCCCAAGGAGTACGTAGATTCCACAGCACTGTAAGCTTAGGGGTGAATGGGGTGAAGTAAGTAAGAAGTAAGATTAAGGCTTTTAATGGCGCAGCGGCAACGGAGGCCATAATGCGCCAAACAAAATATTTATTAATACTTAAAAAAAAACAGATGCTAGGCTAGAGAAACTTTTTATAACTGGTGTAGATAACTAGTTTTGTTAAGAAAATCAGAAACCCGTCTCAGTGGTACTAAAGCGCTGTCACAAAGTTAAAGCATAGGATGAAAGGGTGGATAGTTTCTAAAGAGTTCAGGAAAACATGATACGCGCAGTTGATGATAAAACCTACACTCCCATAAAATGTGTACAATTGTAAGTAATTCCCCACAATGGGCAAAAAGTGCAACTTCTTCGCCACAGAGTAGGTACATATGTGCCAAACGTGAATGGACGATTCTCAAGCGGCAAAACAGAACTTCGAGATGACGGTTTTTGTGAATTGAACTTTCCCAGATGCCTAGCTATCATTGGTTTAATCACGTGGAGTTTGTTGTTGGCTTCAGTGTCCCATTCTAGCTGCAAAGATTTTAAAAGTGATTTCTTTAAACGCGGTTTAAAATCCTGGTAGGGCAGGCCAAAAGATACTATTGAATTTGTGGCAGATGCAGCCAAGCGATCTGCGCTCTCATTCCCTGCAATTCCCACGTGACTCGCCACCCAGCGAATTTTGATATTACATCCAAGGCGAAGAGCTCTGTTTACTTTAAAACAAACATGTTGTGTAAGTACATTCTTTGCAGAAACTCTGGAAGAAATAGCAGACAAGACACTTTGTGAATCAACAAAAATTACTTCGTTCAATACACTGTTGTCCAGAATATGCTCAGTGGCTAATAAGATACCATAAAGCTCCGCAGTGAAGATGCTTGCCATTGAGTCAAGCTGCACAGCTCTTCTAAGGTTACTAGAATAAACTGCACAACCAACGAAACATAAAGATTTCGACCCGTCGGTATAGTACTCGGTGCAACCTCTATATCCTTTCTTGCAAAGATAAAAACTCTTGCTGAAGAAACTGTGGAGCAACGGTCTTTTTACCGTATTTGGTGAAATACCAGTCACAACATATGGGCAGCTCGTTCCAAGGGGCAATTCTCTCTATAGATTTTAGCAAGTTAACACCCCTAACGGAAGGGACAAGGAGGTTGAGAGAGCTATAAATACTTTAGACTCGAAACCCTAGAGGGCGCACTATTGTTGGCTTGTTTTCAAACATCTTACAGAACTGAGGGGTGTGTAAAATACTATAAGCAGGATTTTTGGGATCCAACAGCACTTTGTAATAATAACACAGGCTCAAGTACTGTCGGCGTTTTTCAAGAAACATTTGATGCGTGTCCACATACAAGCTTAATACAGGTGATGTGCGAAATGCCCCAGTGGCAAGCCTGAGTCCGAGGTGATGAACTGGATCCAACATCCTAAGTGTGGAAGGTAGCGCCGAGCCACAAACAATCGCTCCATAATCTAGGCGTGACCGAACTAAAGCATTGTACAGCCGTAGGAGGCATCACCTGTCAGACCCCCAATATATATGTGACAGCACCTTAAGGATGTTAGAGGATCGCAAGCACTTCAGCTTTATTTCCCTTAAATGAGACTTTAATGTAAGCTTTTTATCAAAAATCATGCCTAAAAATTCATGTTCGTGCTTCACCGATATTTCTACATTATTTAATTGTAAGATTGGGTTCAAAGTCAAACCTCGTCGCAGGGAAAACGGCACACACACAGTTTTCTCTGGGGAAAATTTAAAACCATTTTTATTTGCCCACTTGCTCATCCTGTTTATTGTGAGCTGCAGTTGACGTCCACAACTGAAACGTTGCAGGACGAAAAAAGATATTTGCACGTCATCCACGTAAAGCGAGTAAGAAACAGATGACGGTAGAACTTGAGCCAGACTGTTTATTTTAACTGGAAATAAAGTGGCACTTAAGACTCTACCTTGGGGGACACCATTTTCTTGTTAGAACTTGAAATGTACGCTCACTAAACAAATTCTGCAAGCAACGGAGCATGCGGCCACGCACTCCACAGTTGTACAGATCCCGAAGTATGCCATACCTCCATGTAGTGTCATATGCCTTCTCTAGATAAAAAAAACACGGACACGCAATGCTGCCATGTACAAAGGCCTCACGTATGACGGTCTCCAGTCGGACCAGATGGTCCATGGTCGACCGGCCAGCCCGGAAACCACACTGGTTAATGTCAAAAAAAGTTTTTCTCTTCCAAAAGAAACATAAGGCGGCGATTTATAAGCCTTTCGTAAGTTTTCCCCAAGCAGCTTGTAAGTGCTATGGGGCGGAAGCTTGTAGCTAGTGAGGGTCTTTTCCAGGCTTCAGCAAAGGTAGGACATGAGCACATCTCCAAGCATGCGGAAAAGCAGCAGCTTCCCAAAAATAATTGAAAAAGGACAGCACGTGGAACAAGGATTCATAAGACAGGTGCTTGAGCATCTCGTAGTGAACTATGTCTGGCCCAGGACTGTTTTTTTTAAGCTAAAAGCAACTTCGAGTTCACACATTGTGAACAGTCTGTTGTATGCAACAGAGTTGAAGCCTGACATAGTGATTTTCTGCTTCTCAGCAGTAGACCGGAATCTTAAAAACTCCATACTGTAGTTGGAATAACTACAAACACGCTGAAAATGTTCTGCAAGGAAGTCTGCTTGTTCTGTTAGAGATGCTGAGATTGAAGGAAAAAGTGGAATCCTGAAAGCATGGTACTGCCCACGAACTTTTTTGAGACGATCCCATAATTTTTTAGCAGTAACAAAACTATCTAAGTATGAAATATACCTTGTCCATGAAACCCGCTTGGCCTGTATTCGCGTCCATCGAGCTTGTGCTTTTTTTTTTTTTTTCTTAAACTCAACCAAACAGAGAAAAGTTGGATATCGCCGAAAAGTTCCCCACGCCTTGTTCTGGCTTTTCCGAGTGGAAGCACATTCCTCATTCCACCAGGGCTTGCACCTCAGATGAAGATTTCCTGAGGTCTGTGGAATTAAAGCAGAAGCAGCATTTATAATGCATTCTGTGACGTAAAGCGTCGCCTCCTCAGGAGTCATATGAAGAAACAAGGAGGGATCAATTGTTGCTTCTAAACCAAAAATAGACCAGTCGGCCTTTTTCAACTTCCATCGCGGAATCGATGAAACTGGTAAAACCCTCTCTAAAATTATGTGTAGATGGTCACTGCCAAAAAGATTGTCTAAAACGTTCCATGAAAACATGGAAGTAGAGTTGGTGATGATAGTGATAGGTCGATTGATGTAAATGTGTTGTGGGCAGCACTAAAAAATGTTGGTTCTTTCTTATTCAGCAAGCAGATTCCAATTTATAATAAAAGTCACTCAATAACTCCACCTCGAGAGTTTTGACGAAAGCTCCCCCACAAAGGATGGTGGGCGTTAAAATCACCAAGGATTAAAAAAGGCTTGGCAAGTTGGTTGATGAGTGCTTGGAGTTCGTGGAGATGCAGCGGAACATTAGGTGGTAAGTAGAGTGGTACTAGAGTGATGAGGCGGTCAAGGAGGATGCAAACTGCAACTGCCTCAAGTGAAGTTTTCAAAGGAACTTCGGCAGATTCCACTCCACTCTGAACCACTACTGCTACACCACCCGAAAGGTTTGAGGAATGGCGGTCCTTCCTCAAATCTTGGTGATGACGCAAAACCTGCGTGTGTGAGTCAGTCATGTAAGTCTCCTGCAAGCAAAAAGTAACAGGGCGGAGCTCACCAAAAATGAATTAATGTCATCTATGTTACGTAGAAGGCCGTGACAGTTTCACTGCATAATACCTATATGCTTAGCCATTGCAAAGTGAATATAAAAACCAATAAAAAGTAAAATAAGGAGACTATGACCTAAAATCTTTTTTTTTTTTTACGCGGGGCGTTTTTCTTCTTTACAGCCTCTTTCTGCTGGCCAGTAGAGTCACTGGTGGCAGAAAGAGAGAGGTCAGATGGTCCACCCTCGTCCATAGGCTCCTCAGGGGGAGCCGGGGGGAGATCCACTGGGGTCGGCAGCCTTAAGGTTTCTGCGGGGTCGAGACGCGGGGTTGGCCTCGGTCTCGAGGGGGCAGGGCGGCAGGGGCGGCAAGGGGTGCCATCCCCTGCTTCAGGGTGGACGTTCAAGAAACAGCGCCCACCTTGTGGTTGGGATACAGTGCATCTGGCACTGCTCCCGCGGGTTTTAGGGGGGACACTGACGGGAGGCACACACCCTCTGGAGGGGTCTGTGTTCCCGCCGATGCCATCACGGGCCGTGCGGGTCCCCTGCGCACGACCTCGGCATATCCTCCTTTCGATAAGAAGGAAAAATGTTTTTTCGCCTCATGGTAGGAGATGTTTTCTGTGGTCTTCAGTATCAGTATTTCTTTTTTTTTTCTTTCCACTTCGGGCAAGAGCGCGAGTATGCTGAATGGCGACCATCACAGTTGACACATCTGGGTTCGCTCTCGCAACTGTCGGCAACATGCTCTTTACTGGAGCATTTCGCAGAAGTGCCCCGACTAGTCGTGACGTCATACCAGGATCTTTGGGCCGCCAAGCGTGTCGCTCACGTGGGCAGCGTGTGCAATTGCAAGCTTGCCAGATATATATTCCCCGCACTGACACCAGTCGTGACGTCTCTCTCTGACCTTTATGAAAATAGCAAGAGTGCGCGTGCTTAGCTTTGAGAGGCGCTGAAGATGCGCGAGAGCGGAGATTCCGGAAACTCCTAACATGATGTCACGCCACGGGAAGGAGGGGCGTAAGCGGTACTTTGAAAGTCGAAAAATAATCTCGACATTCGTGATCTTGGAGACCAAATGAAGAAGATTTAGGTCTTTTTCCTCATATACAGCCGCTTCAGTTTTCTTTCTAAATCTTCGTGACGCTGTAGCAAAATATTGATTGGGTAGTCTTCTAACACCACAATAAATCGCCTGACAAAAATTAAAAAAAAAACTATTTTGGGGGTGTTAGTGTTATTTTAATTGTTCTTTTTATAATCACGCAAAACAGCAGCTCCTGAAACATGCTATACTCCGTTCCATCTTACGGCGGATCGCAGCGGGCGCTACGAGTCAACCCGGTCAATCCAGTGCTGTGAAATTGCCCCGTGACTACGCTCCCCACCAGGGGTTTCCCCAGGAATTGAAATTAGGGGTGCGCTTAAATGTTAGGGGGAAGGGGGCGTTAAGAGGGGGCATTGAGAATAGAGGAGTCGTTACGAATTAAGGGGGCCCTTTAGAAAAACAATGGGTGGGGTGTACACACCCCGTAGGGGGTGTGTAGGGAAATCACTGCTTCGCACGCGTCGCTGCATCCTTCCCAGAGGTCACGCGCGACACTGAATGGGTTTCAACGTCTCCTAGCATCAGTTCACCATAGATGCTGCGCACATTAAAATTGACATGATTGTTGATAACTACTCAAATTAACAAGAATTGGTTTTAAACAAAACAAAAAAATCCGATTTCTCCCTACGTCGATGTAGGTCAGGTAATCTAACACGTCGCAATGGGGCTCATTCCTAGCCAAATAGTGATACCTAAAAATGGAAATAAATTTGTTTTGCATCCGTTCAGTTCTCAGTCAATTGGTTTTACAGATTGTGTTCCACACCACGTCTCTATCTGCGAACGGCCGAAGACATTTAAGACTGGTTACGTGTAGGAATGCGAAAGCATTATACTCCCGTGGGTGAAATATTTTGCCCCGGCAGTGACATCAAACTTCCCCACTGCGCAGGCGTGGCGCCCCGACCATTTTCACGGCTTCCGTGACGAAGCATCTGCGCTGCTGCGCTTTTCTATATGTTTTATTTCTGAGGCGCGTCCGCTTTTACCTCGAGCGACACGCGCTTGATGACGTATTTTATTTTTTATGGCCATGTTTCATTCACAACGCCGACGCATTTTCGCGTAAGTGGACATATAAGGCTTTCGTCTTAAAACATGCTTGGCTTGTTGAATTCTCTAGTCAGGAGACACAGAAGGCCAAGCACTCATAAAAGTGTGCAAACCACTTTGCCCACGTGAACATCAAAACTTAGATTTCAGTAAAATAAAACTCTGAGGTATCTTATTTAGGTCACACGAGTCAATATGTTCCCTTTAGTTCGATAAACAAAAAAGAAACGACATTTTACTTTTTCTGAGAAAATGCGAATGTGAGGTCTAATAAAAAAAAGATACGGGACTGATTTTGTAGCTTAACAAAGAAGGAAACAGTGTTGAGCGCACAGCAGTCAAAGGCAGGGACCTTCCTGCGTCATTGTACTAAAGGTCGTCGATCTGTGAATATTTAAAACTGTGCTACACGAGTTTGTATGAGCCCAGGAACGAGCATAATGGCAATCACTCCATGGACAGCAAACCAAAGTGAAGGCGAACATAAATTTTACGTCGGACTCTGTGAATCTTGAAAAGAGACCTCTGAAATAATTTAGAAGGCTGTTTGTCAAAAAAACAATGAGGTGTGCAAAGTGTTTTGAGTGGCACCCGCGCCACTCAAAACGGCGGACCGTCACTGAAGTCAAGGAGAGGTTGGATAAGGTCATCCTACCGCTCTTCGTCTTCCAGCTATGTTCTGCCATCCCCGGAGCACGAGTGGCACTTACACCATTCGCAAACTCCACTGCTTTTTTGCACGAGCCATCTGGATCATTTCAAATGTTTGTTTCATATTTCCAAGTTTGACGCAGAATTTATATTCACTCTCGCTTTGGTGTGCAGGCTATGGTAAAATCTCCATTATGCCTGTGCACATGGTCCCCAAAACCCCTGTAGCGCAGCTGTAAAAGTTCACAAATTTACGTCCTTTGGTATTACGAGATGCAAAGGTCCCTTCTTTTGACTGCTCCGCGCGCATCACTCTGCTGCCCACTCTTTTTACGGTACAAAACCAGTCCCCAAAGTGTTTAATCACACCTCGTACTTTGGTGTTCGAACCGTTCAGACGAACCCTGTTTCCCCTACACCAGTTGCGGCATCTGTTCACGTCTGCCTCTAGTCCTATGCAGTTGTCAAGTGTTCGAACTAAACGGTACATTTTAATGAAATCGGCGTCCTGGGGGAATATAGTGTGAAATAGCAAGAGGGATGTCATTGGCCAATAAAGAAAAAAAAAAGAAGAGGGCGTGAAACAGATCCCTGAGGCACCCCGGAGTTAATTTGTAGGTTCTTGATGTCATAATATTAACTGGTACAAAACCCCTCCTATTTAGCAGATGAATTCCAAACCACCCAATCACGTTTTCTAAAAGACCATGGGTAAGAGAGTTTACATTTAAAAATTTAATGATCAATCACGTTAAGGGCCTTGCTTAAATCAAACTAAACTATGTTAAGTTTACCTTGCTTACAGATAATGCGGGAAGCTGTAGACGTAAAGGTGACCACATTTGTTGTCGATCTGTCAGGTTGAAAACAGGTTCAGTACTACTACTTCTTCTACTCATAATAATAAAAATATTAATTTAATAATATTTTTTATTTAAAATTGTGTAGTACACAAAACAGAAACGGGTCTGACCAAGCCAAAGCAGGCCTGAAGGGCAGTACCCGGCGAGTCGAACGACAAAAACAAGGTAATTACTATCTGTAAAAGTGTTGAAGACATTGTAGAAGACACTCACATTAAACTTGACAAAGAACGAGCCAATATCTCCAGAAAGACATACTGCATATAAACTTCGCCAAAATATAACAATATGCAATACAGTGAATTCAGATCGGTATATTTGCTAGGAGCTTCTTTAGTTTACTCTTAATGGTATCTTCAAAAATGTAATCGGGAAGTTTATTAAATATGAAAGCAGATAGTAAGGACGTTCTCGCTTTCCGTATCTGGTAAAGCAGTGGCAGATTAAAAGCGATCAGAGCTGCGCATATCTTTACGCTTTGCAAATGGACATTTAAATTCACTAAATGATCATAACAATAATCATTCAAGCGAGAGAAGTGGGATGTGAATACGGGTACGTCAAAGCCAATAAAGGCTTGTGCGATGACAACCTAAAAAAGGACACATGTGTCTGCCTAGGTACAAAAGTAAAGTAAAATTTACACAAATAAAAAAGGAATAAAAAGATCAACATTGAAACTAGCACACAACTAGCACACAACTAGCATCTCACAAACAGTCTATACACACATCGTGAAAAGGCAGTTACCTAGCGTCCAAATTCAAGCACTTGGAGTGCTTGTTTCAGCGTCTTCACTGATGTAAGTTGGTATATAGAGTCTGGGAGGGCCTTGAACAAAAATGGGAGATAGTACTCCCGCATACATTTGCCATATCGAGTGGAACAAAGCTTTTCTTCGAAACGAGAGGAGCGACGCAATGTGCGGAACGGAACAACTGGTGTCTTGAAATCGCTGTTTCAAAAGTAACGACGCGTCACAGTCTGAAAAAACAGAGAACGAAAACTCGGTAGTTTAAGGCTTTTAAAATGTCAGCACTGTTAGACAAATCCGTATGATATGCAACACTTGTTAATATACCTTTAAGTATAATATTAATTTTCCCTTGCCACTGTCCTGAACAGTTACCGAACACCGTTACACCGTAACAGAGTATACTGTAAGCAAGCGTGTGCACAATAAGAAATCGAATACGACAGGCAGTAAAACTCGACTGTTAAAGAGCATACAAGCACTAGATTGTAGTTTACCACACTGGCAAGACATGTGTGAGTTCTATAACATATCACAATCAAAATATACGCCTAGGTATTTTACATGGTCAACTGACTCGAAGGATACACAACTACAAAGGATTACAGCTTGATGCATTGAGAAAGAACTGCACATTACCCCGGTGTTTTTAGAGGGGGTTGTGGAAACAGACAAGTTTTGTTTTAGAACTGCTAATGTCTAGAAGGTTGTTCGTAAACCAATCCATTAAATGTGTGGAGTTGGCCTAGAGTTTGTTGAGCGAATCAGAGAAATCAATATGACGCGCGACAAGGAGGGTATCCTCGGCATATTTTTAAATTTTGAATCCATTTATAACATGGGCCATGTCGTTCAAAAATATTAAAGAGCAAATGTGATAATAATAGTAGTAATAATAATAATAATAATAATTTTTTAATATTATTATTATTATAATGACACCCTACCAAAAAACGGTTAAAAAATAAACCAGAATGAATCCGGAATTTCAGTGCGTCATATGGGCCCATAAGCAAACCGGATTTCTAGAAAACCGTAAAATGAACCGGAAATGACCAGTCCGGAAACCCAAACATAATTGGTCAAAGCGGAAGCTGAACCGTATCTGGCCGATCCGTAGATCTTTACCAGGGTGGGTCTAACTGTATATTAATTCGTATCAGGCAACACCGGAAAATAATAAAAATAGTTTAATAGAGTGACATACCTACCCTTACAACTTATATTTAAATATAAGTTGGACTTATATTAAAAAACAGAGATATGAATATATAAGGAATTGGGCAGATATGGCCAGATATGCGTACCTGGAGGGATAAGGTCATATCTGCCCAATTCCTTATATATCCATATCTGCCCAATTCCCTATATACCATATATAGACTGCTTTATATGATCCCGTGTTTGGGCCTGGCAAATAGGGTACCCACCCCATATAAAGCAATTTTCATGTGATGCTCCTTCTAGCATCACGTGAAAAGTATTGCCATGGGGCAGGTACCATACTTTCCAGGTCCAGACTTGGGATCATATAATGCATTCTTACAAATATCCACAAAATATACAATTTACTGATATCCCACACTGCGAAACGTGTATTTACGTTTGGCAGAATAGGCCACAGACCAATTTTAATTGGACTGGGTCGGAATTCGCCATTCCAACAAATATGTATGCTACAAAGATAGAATGCAGGCAATCACTAGTTAGAAAACATTTTACCATATCATTCGACGTCAGAAAGTCACAGCTCTTTGGCGGGATTGGTTGTCGAGGAAGCTGACAGGGAATATGGTTTTAAAAAAAAGCTTTATACATAAAAGCACCAAAACTCCAAACTAGCAATAAGAAACAACACTGTAATATCACATGAACAACCATTAAAATTAAAAATGTAACAGCACACAGACACCTAATAAAAAAAAGGGAGGTGACAATTAAGCTGTAAACTACACGAAAGTTTCAAAGTCGTTGATTCTCACTCCCAGAGTCACAGTCCTTATTCACATCTCTGGTCGAGCACAGCAGTTTTGACATGGGCTTGCTTGCTGGCCTCGTCGTTGAGGTTCTTCCTTGCACCGTGCAATGTTCAAAGTCCCCCAGTCGCTCCTCGCTGGCCTTGTTTTTCAGTTCAGTTCCCAAATCATCCCTTGTGACCACGCACGTTGCACACACACACACACACACACAGACACCATTGTTCGCCGGAGCCAATAAAAGATGAAAAGTTAATTACTGCTCCTTGAACACGCCGAGGTCACCACTGTTTCCCGAACTAGAAAATGAAGAGGGCATCATATCTTTAACTAAACCCTCAAAAAATGAAAAAAAAAATACCTCATAAGTAACAAAAACACGAAGGAGTAAATCATGAGCAAAAAATGAAATAAAGTGCACACAAGTAAAAAGATTAAAAACACGAAGGACTTACACGGACAGCCACATTTGGTGAATTAACAATAATGTTTAATTCTGGTCAACAATATTCCTGCTGCACTAAAGATCACCAATATGGTGTGTAAACTAGGTGACCTTGAGCAAAGCAGGAATATTTGTGATCATAATCAAATATCATTGCGAGCTGAAAAAGCGTCGCTGCCTGCGTATGTCTTTCATATTACTATTCTTTTGAATTCTGTATTTATTATTGTGGCTGGTCAGGACCAGGCGGAACTTGGCTGTGCTTTTTTCATTCTGACCTTACTTCGGAAAGCTTCGTACCCATAGAAAGAAGCACTAGCTTCTCTACATAATCCCACCCCTTCTCCTTGGAGATACCATCTGTGTGTGCTGTAATTGTAAGACAAAAAAAAACAATAATCAGCACACATACACCTTATTAACTACATTGTTTTGTAATCATTTTTCTAAATAGGCCCCTGGCCCAGAACCAAAACAACAGAAGACTTTTTTTTGTGGGATGTATAGTTTTGGCACAAATGATTTGGCCCGCATTTCGCTGAACATACCCTGTATAACCTTAAAGAGCACCATTACAATTTCGGCGTACTTTACATCACCATTGCGCTTCCTATGTGCATGACATTTAAAAGCCAAATCTGCGAACACTTCACAATAATTTATGCTTATTAAGCCGTGTGCTTTACGTCGGGCCTTTAAGTTCAAAGCATCCACAGTGCGCGTCCGTCTGCATTCGCACAGTATACAGAAGAGGGGAGAATGCGGCCGGACTAATGCTTAATCTCTCTTGCAGCATATAGCTCAAGGATTCTCTAAATTTTGTTTATAGAGGGCATTTCACCACGGAGAACGTAAAAAAAAACAAGCTTGAAGGTCGCACAGGCCGTCTAAAAACCGATTACATCGCGTTTTGTTTTCGCGCCATAAACCTGTGTGTAATTATAATAATGACATCAATGGGACTACACATGATTGCAATAAAGTTCCCAATTGGGTGTGTTTTATACCGCAGAGTCACGGTGTGTACACAAGTCAACTAGCTCTACAGATACCGATCAGCACACCACTGCTAGGTTGAATCAGATAAGTGTCACACTTGCCGAGCTTGAAGTACAGTCGGGATCTATACGAAGGTGAACAAGCAATCGTTGACTGCCGAGTACTGGGAGCATCATGCAGCAGCTGACTTGCTCTCCTTTTCAAATGCCTTGCCAAACAAGTGTGGTAAGTCGTCTGATAACGAGAGAACCTCACCACCGACAGCACAGAGCAGTTGATACTCACCTGTTTACCTTCATATGAATCAAGTCTCTACCTGGCCTAAGTAGCCAGTGTGTGCGCAGCACAAACGGCTGAATTGAAATCTCAAGAGGATGAAAGTTCAGAACAGGTTTGGTAAGGTTTCACAATTCAAGTATGCCCATGCAAATTTCACTTTCTAAAACATAAAAATGCATTTCAAATTGTCACCAGGACAAGCTGCTCTTACACAGCTGTATATGTAAGGAAGCTTACCATCAACCACCTTTGCAGACTGCCATGGACCTATCCTCGGCCTAGTCGATGCTAGCTTCTGTTCGGCGAGGGCTGCACTGAGTAGAAAGGTGAAAAATGTGCTGAATATTATGTGAAACAAACAAACAAAAGCAATCCTGGCATGCACAACTGGCTAGAGGCACTGACAAATAAAAATCAGAGGTTGGATCAATTAAGTTAACGTAATATACTTCAAACGCGTACCATGAGTGCTGGCAAGATATTTGCTGTCTTCAATCTAGATAAGCTTGTAAATTTACATGCCAAATAACAAATAACTTAAAAGCTGAAATATATTTCGATGGAACTACAAAAACCGAAGGCTATCACTGCAAATATGGTGCTATCTAGTTCACCATAGATGAGTAGAATCGGATTACAGCGTCCCCCTTACAAGGACTGAAGCAAAAAAAGTATAGAGTCTGCTGTGCCACTACAACAGAAACAATAGTATTGTTATCTCATGGAGATCAGAGTTCGGTACAAGTGTGACAGTGTTTGGCACGACAAGTATGTCAATGTCATTATTCATTCTTGTATATTTACGGTGACAGTACAGGGAAACAATCACACACCAGATACTCAAAAAGACAAGCACACGCGCTGAACTTATAACTCTTGTGTATTCGACTACTTCATTCTTCAGCTCAACGTCTGGATTGACTTTTCAGAACGTCATAAGCAGAAGAAATAGCACAAAATACAAGAAAAAAAAACGAAAGACAGAGAAAATAAAAGAACAAGACAAAAGAAAAAACGAAAAAAGAAAACCCTTACAATTCATCCCACTCCCTCATCGCTATCGTTCAGATAGAAATCGGAGCTCTTTGGTCGACAGCGCTAAAGAAGGATAACTTACACACTTGTCCTTCAGATGCTCTATTCTTTGCGGTTTCATTATTTTTTTTTGTCAGTGGGTCTCAAATCCTATCTATTACGGAACAATTTTCAAAATGTGCTACGCAACCACAATCCTGACAGTAGATTCTCAAATGTCCAGCAACGACTCGGTGTGTATTATAAAAATGCTCCCTTAAACGATCATTCAAACACCTGCCAGTCTGGCCTACATACTCCTTACCACGCTACTTATGTAGACCAGACTGGCAGGTGTTTGAATTATCTTTTAAAGGAGCATTTTTATAGCACCCACCGAGTCGCCGCTGGAAATTTGGGAACCCACTGTCCGGATTTCGGTCGTGTAGCACATTTTACAAATTGTTCTGTAATAGCTAACAGTCGAGACCCATTGACAAGAGAAATTATGAAAGTGCAAAGAATAGAGCATCTGAAGAACAAGTGTGTAAGTAGTCCTTTTGTAGTGCTGTCAACCAAAAAGCTCCAATTTCTATCTTAAGGATAGCAGTGAGGGAGCGGGATGACTTGTAAGGGCTTCCTATTTTCGTTTTTTTTTCTTCGCTTTTTTCCTTGTACTTTGTGCTATATTTTTTGCTTATCGCGTTCTGGAAAGTCAACCCAGACGTTGAAGAGAAGAACGAAGTAGTCGAATACACGAGTTGTAAGTTCAGCGCGTGTGCTTGTCTTCCTGGGTATCTTGTGAGCGATTTTTTCTCTGCGCGGTCACCGTAGATTATGGTTCACTAACTCGCCCAAGCATCCATTCTATCATTTATGTAACATTAAAATGACTCAGAAAGTGCGACCACCTACAGGGTGTATTCACGCAAGCCTTGCAAGTGTTGAATTGTAGATACAGCACCCTGGTTGTGTCCATGTGCGATATATGACCAAATACCAGAGAGACCAAAAGCTCTCCGAAAACTAATGGGCGCGGTGGCAAGCGGCAAGAGTGGCACTGTTCACCACTCTCGCCGTTAGTTCGTGTTTGTGTGTTGTTACTAACAAGCGCACCAATGGGAAGGCTTCAGCCATTATTGGGAACACTATATAAAGAAATACAAATACAACACATAGAGCAAGACTGGATGCAAGTAGTGACGCACTTCTGTTGGGGTTCTGTGGATATTTATACAGCGTGTAGTTGGTCAGCCATTTCAAATTTGCGATGCGTCGCTTGCTGTAGATGAGCAATTTAGCCAGTGCAGAACGACTGCTAGCCTGGGGTCTTCAACCTGCACCGCGCAGTAGTCATACACGACCGCATGAAGGTACGTGCTCATTCAGATCGAAATGGGCAGGGGTGGGGATTGTACCCAGGATCCCTGGGTTTTGTAGCGCAAGCTTTCGCTCCACGTGCTCCAAGCTGGTGTGTGCTAGCCCAGTCGGCCACCGATCCTCCAACGCAAGGCAATGCAGCACACTTCTGCTGTAAACTCAGCATTCCACTTACGAACGAAATGCGCAATTACCCTACAGGCTTTCATTCCACGTGCGTGGCATCAGAATCGCTAAAGGCCAGCCCATAAATGCAGTCTGTTAGAAACAATCCTAGCAGCAATAAGTTGCTATTATATTGCTCAATATATAAGCACCTCACCATGAACAGCGTTGGCAGTCTTCCATGAAGCCAGGACTTCAGCAGAGGAGACTGTCATTCTGTGTCGTCTCAGGAAACTCACATCAGGATGGCGAAAGTGAACGCCAAACGTCTAATTGGGGAAGGCTGCAGTTAGTATAAAGATGAAAACACAGATCAGAACATATGATAAAAAATATCATGAACCAACTTGAAAAGAAAGTGCACAAAAATACAAGGACAAAAAACGGGAACATGTAGGACACAGACTGGTGCACATTCGCAACTAGATCTATTGAACACGAAATAAAAGAAGTAAGAGGATTAGAGAAATCAGAAGGGCTGTGCTCGGAGAATGTGAGCCTCAGGAACCAGGGCGTGAGGCAAAGATGTCAGGTAGATTGTTTTGCGCACACTCTAACAGCCTTCCCATGCAGTAAGCTGGTGAGTTCATTCTGATTGAACATATTGAAAAATAGCCCACAAAAAACAAGGAATAAAGGAGAGGAATACATACATTACATACGAGTGCAGACTCCCAACACAGATAAATTAGAAAAAAAAAAGAAAATAAAAAATGCGGAAGGAGCTTTAGCAAAAGTTCGAACAGGCCCAAGTGGAACGTGCTAATTCACCCATATGCATAAGACTGTAAAAGCAATTTCCTCGGCAGCTCAGGTAACAGACGGATGTGCGGACACATTGGTCGCCCATACCACGAATAATAAAGGCCTGAAATAATTCTCTTGTATGTTTTTTTCAGTATCTGCTAATTGCTCACGTTTTAACTAAGGATATGACATACACGAGCAGTGTAAACAGTGCATAGGTAGGTGACAATCCATCGTAGATTTTAGAGAGAGATTGAGCTGTCTTTATGTAGTAGCCATCCATCTGTTACCTTAACTGACATGGAAATTATGTTTTTTTTTTTTTAAATCTGCTCTTGCTAACAGGTAAGTCGGCACGTTTCACTTGGGCCTGTGCTCGAGCTCCGTCCGCATTCTTTATTTCTTTCTTCTCTGATTTATGAGAGTTCAGTCTGCGCTTGCATGAGGTCTACGTGTTACTCTCCTTGTCTCCTTGACTTTTTGCGAAATATTTTTCAAGGTGTTCAATTAGTCCCAGCTCATCACCTTACTACAATCACGGAATAACTAAAAACAATTACAACTTACACCATTCGCTAAAGGCAGTATCAAACAAAAAACAGGGATTGGGTGAGGTATGTCTAACACTATATACTTGCACTGAGGAAAATATAGATACCAAAAACTGGTGAGACACAACCTTAATTCAGGACATGCTTGTAAATTTCTCCAGAAGCTTGTAATTAATACTTGATAGCCTCTAAAAAAACACGAGTAGGAAGAGAACAAATGCTTCACCATTTGAAGCAGCCTGAATGTTTCTGGAGGTGTGAAATTCGTTGGACGTGCGTTGGATCATTCGAAACACGTGTACAGCAAATGATCTTTAGAGCTCGACACTTCGCGAGGAACTACTTAAGTGCCGGCGTCAAAAATTATTTCGCGGGCACAAGTTTTTGCGATCGGAAGTGGTATGCTATGCATTAATCACCATGGGGTGAATTCATCGCGGCACCAATTTTAGGCAATTCTTTTCTGAGAACGAATCGCGAAAATGAAGTCGTTTGCAGACGACTGAGTGGCGGAAGCTACGGGCTTGCTTGATAAATAAATCGCTGCTTTTTGACGGGTCCAGCTCTCCGCACGCAAGCACGGAGAGTGGTGTCTGCGATGGAGGGGCACCGCGCTCTTCTAGACATTCTTGTTTACCAGTAAACAATACGGCGGAGGGAAGCCATCAATCAAACCCCCCCCTCCCGTCTCCCAAAGAGTTCCGCCGCAACTGATGGACCTTGAGCGAGTACACAGCCTCTACATCGGGGAAAAAAGAAGAAAAACAGCCTCGCATAACACCATTCGCGCACAATTAGTAATACTGGTAAAAGCAAGCGATCTACAGACAATAACAAACCTTTAAAACGCAGGAAATAATCCAGCCCTAACGATGAAAGAAACGAACTTACTTCGGATCCCGTGCCAAGATCTTGGTTGTTGAGCAGATCTGACGTAGTTTCACGTCTTACAGTAGCTTCTGTCTTTTTCAGACATATTTGAAACTAAGGTAAACTCCACGCATCACGACTAATCGGGAAATTGGACCTTTAGGCGGTCGTGCACAGAGACATTCAAATGCACACGGCCGGCAAGACGTGCGAAACATAGGCCGTTGATTCGATGATATTGTATTCGTATCTTCCACACGTTTGAAATAAAACGATCAACAAGCCGCCTTATAAAGCTTTTAAATGTACAGTAATAATAAATTATTGCACACGTCAATATTGCCACAGTATTATAAATAAGTTCTGAATACGTAGCAAAATATTAAATACGAAACTAAAAGTACAATGGTTCGAAACAAATTCAGCAAACATGCAACCTTCTATAAAGCAAACAAAAATCGACCGGGCGGGTATCCTAGTCGGTTAATGCACTGTCTTGCTGAGTGTGGGTAATGTTTATTATTGTTTTGTAACTCAAGGTGCGTGCTCAATCATGCCACGTGTTTTTAGTTTTTTTTTTCATTTTTAGGCTTCGCTATACCGTTTTTATTTTTTATCAAAACCAAACATGTGAGTATACCACCGTATTAAACTAGCTTCCTGAAAAAAAGTATCGTTCGGCGTTGTAAAATTGTTTTTTCGTGGCGTAGGCGGTCAGATTCTCAAATCCTTGACTGCAAATTTTCCTCACCGCATTGTTTTTTCTCGCGTTTTCGCGATAAAACACGTCAGCGTTGCCTTGCTGGGATCAAATACGCCGGCGTTGACAGTCATTTACGAAGGATTGATCAATGCAAACATTCCCACTCGCTATTCATGAATTGCTGCAGATCATCAGAATTTCAATCACTTCACTGCATAGTCAAAAAGGCAAAAAAATAAAACGATGCCGGTCAGTAAACCGAACTTCCATGACGGGGCTCGCCAGCCTGAACAGCAAAGCGCCGATGCCGGTCAGTCACTGAACTTTCATGTAAATACTGGCCATCAAAGACAGCAAAATACTGATGCCGGCCAGCAATTTTTTGTTTTTGTTTTAAGAGCATAATTAGGTGCAAGGTCTTTAACAAAAAGGCCGTGTAGCATAATTTGTAAAAGAATTTTATATTGTCACAAAAACCACGACTAGTATTGACTCTACTACAGCAAGTGTGTCGGCGAGGGTACTCACATTGCAAGCCTATATTGATGAAAGCCCTTGAAATTGCCTGCATGCGCACCATAATAAAATGTTGAGCATGAAGGCATTAACAAGGAGACAGCGAAAAAGCTATCAAAGATAATGAAATGACACTTTCCGATTGTGCGTACATCTAGCTGTGGCATCGAGTTAGTTTTTGTTTTTGTTTGTTTTATGTGGTGAAAATTATATAAAAAAGGTGATTTGACAGTTATCAAGAATATATTTTAAAAAATAATTAAAAAATAACAAAACGCAGTTTCAGCATAATAATGAACAAGTATTGCAGAGTGCATAGCAAAAGCTAGATGGAATTAGATGGCGATGACCTGCGCAAAAATCGCCGTGATGTCGTCTTTTTGGCACCGCGTATCAGCTCGTTGTCTTCTGCACTCTGAGCTCTGATCGACGCAGCCCGTACGGGATCGGCATGGATTGTTTGCAATTTGATGTTTCAACCGTACGCGTGCATGTCTTCGGCATCAGACGGCTGATCAGATTTTCTTTTGAACAAAATGTGTCAAAGTATGGTTTGTGCAAAGCGGATATTTTCAGTCTAGACTTCGTCCAATTTGCCTTGTAACTGAATTTGGCTAGGAATGGTTAGTTCGAACCGCTTATTGTGTGTCTTTGATTTCCTTCAATTGTTCTTATAACAAGAATCCAAAAATCACGGTTCGTGCGAACCGGAGTTTGTGTGTCCGGATTTTTTTCGCTATGACTTTTAACCGATTGGAAAAATCACGGTTTGTGTGAACCGGAATTGTTCTGTCTGGAATTCGTCCAGTTTGACTGGGAAGCGGATTCGCAAAATCACGGTTTGTACGAACCGGAATTCGTCTGTCCGGAATTCCTCCAATTTGACTTGAACGGATTAGGAAAATCACCGTTTCAGCGAACCGGAATTTGCCTGTATGGATTTCCTTCAATTTGACTTTGAATCGGATTCGAAAATTCACGGTTTGTGCGAAGCGGAAAACGCCTCTCTGGTCTGACTCCGGTTTAATTTTTGTCCGGATTTCACTTTCCGGACTGATTTCAAACCGTTATTTTTGCTAGGGTTTACGGCCTAATTTACTCCCCTCACTCTTATCTGAGGTGAATATTGGGATTCCTAGAATACTTACGAAACTCAATTGAACATGCGATACATTTAGAAAATGTTGTCGTTTCTGCCCGATTCCCAGGTTATTTAATTGTTACAAAGGTTACGCTGAGAAACTGGACATATTTGCCTCCAGCCAAAATGATTTCGACACCTGAATCAAAAATCTGTTCCAATTAAGGCAGAGCTGAGGGGTACTCAAATTTTAAAGTGAATATCACACGAATTTTTATTCCTTCTTGAGACTTCGCAGACACGTTGTTTTACTCTTTAAGCTCATGTATCCGACATGTTAATCTCACTTTTGAACTGCCCCATTGTGATTACAAATGGTGTGAGTGCTACATGACCTCTAGTATTTGCAAGAAACCTTGTTAGTTTACACATTCGTCTTTAGTGTCTGTGTGATGTACTCTCGATACTATATACATTCATCTTTACGGCGAACAAACATATCAACTTACAAAATAAATGTTTGCCTTCTAATTTTATGTGTCGGTAGCTTTGATCTTTGTGTGTTTTCGTCAAGGTTGAATTTTTCTATCTTATCTTGGAATGTGAGTGTGCTCCTTGTTTTTAAGTGTTGCAATGTCCGGTGCGCTAGCACCGAGACCAAATGGTTGTTCCTGGAAACCCAATAAAATTGGTTGATCAGTTTATTGTTTATTGATTATTATTATTATTATTATTATTATTATTATTATTATTATTATTATTATTATTATTATTATTATATTATTCTGTTTTGGTTTATCCCTCTATTAAACATACGTTCCGTTAGGATCATGGATATTAAAAAAACCTATTCCGTTTTTCATCTGCATTCAAATTGAGTGTCATACTTAAATGTCTGGAAATAAGCCAAAAAAAAAACAACGATGGAGCACACGTGGCGTGGAGTTCGTAGAATATATCCGAAACCTAGGATCGGAAATACTCTACAAACTCCGCTCCACGTGTGCTTCTTTCGCCCTGAAGCTCTAGCTGACCTAACAGATAGTCGTAAGCTTTACGGAGCCCCAATTTAAGTATATAGCAAGCAATGTTCATTTCATATCGATGGTCAGAAATGTTTTAAATCTATAATAACAATGTGCACACTCGAAAAACATCCGCAACGGCTGCATCTGAGTGTAGTGACGTCAGAGTGTGTTATAAAAAGGGGATGTGCTGCCGCCTTCTCTTCTCTGCCAACTAAAATAAAAGGGAAATAATGAAGAATGGCTCCTTTTTATTAGAACTTCTATACTTTCGAGGATACATTATTTTGAACTGCCAGAAACGACCAAATGAACCATCCGTCCTCATGGAGGTGTTTTTTTTCTTCCCTCAAGCAGATTGAGATCGACATCTGCTCATTGCTGCGTATACTGTTCGCCCGAAAAATCAAACACAAGCCAATAAGTATTCGCTTACGTTGAAATATTTGGTGTACCTGTATTTGAAGCCGCACGCCCATGCGTTCTTATTTCATGAGGCTGTGTTGAAGCTCAGAACACCTCCAAATTGGAATCGGTACCATCATGGTGTTTTCTGAAATGGTACCTTAAACACCACCTTTTACTCCCATGTTTGGTATTATAAAAAAAGTGCAATTCAAAGTAAAATGTGCAGATGATCGAGCTAATACTTGTGAATCATTTTAAGAAATGGCCGAATTCGGAGGTTACATCTATAGGATAACACACACACACACAGACGCCCCAAACACAGCTGAATTTTACTGGACAGAAATTTCTTTAAATAGAGTGTAGAGAGAGAGCAAGAAAGCTCGAGAGAGAGGACTTATTTTCACAAGCGTACTCAAGTGCGAAACTTCGCGACAACTTTTAGCAGAATAATATTATACACATTTTCAACACATGCGACCGAAGAACAAAACGGTGAATGAAACACAAGCACAGGTCAGGAACGGTGTACAGACCTTAAATTAATTGATGTTTGAAATCTATGACAGAAGTTTCGGAAAGCCCAGCCAAAACCTGTGTTGCCCTACACAAGCTGCCACGTGGAGTCAGCTAAGAAAGGAGTAGTGTTGTATGCCCAGCAGAGTGCTCCAAGGAAATTATGCGGGCATCGCATTCGATTGGCATTCGAGAGTCAAACTCTGCGATTAAGAATAACTGGGTATAATCTACGAGAAGCAAACTTGTCGGGCGCATTAATGCGACATATTAAAACACAAATAAGCTAGAGGACATTTTGCGGTTTCTTTATTTTCAACAATTTTCACAACCTTAAGTCTGTGGCACATCGGTGTGGTGTACCAGTGGTTCTTGAATTGGACTTTATTTTATTTGGTTGACGCTTTTCACGTTTAAAAAGGGGTTTTGTGATGGCAGATAGGATTGATGGGGTAGAATGTGACGAGGGAGTAGTCTAAAATATTCTCGGAGAGTGAGGACATTTGCCCATAATGCAAACGAAGCCATGTATTGAAGATCAGGTTGATGAGCATAAATCATACGAGTCGTCAAACATCCGAAACTAAAAACTAGCAAGTCATTGAAGCAATCGCCAAGGGTGTACCCCGTTGTGGAATGCCGCAAAACATCAGTAAAAATATATACCACGGTAAAAGTATTATGGTTGAAGCTAATAAAATAAACGGTAAAACGAACTGTTTTAGCAAGCCGCGTCCATAGTTATCCACGAGCCGATTAAAAGGTCCAAAAAGTTGTAGTTGTTCCAAGGGTTGCCACGCGAAGATGTTGGTATGTAGCAGTTTGATTTTTGGAGTAAAGATCAAATTAATAATTTTGGTTCTCTCTTTGATTTTAAGGAAATTTTCATGTAGTTACCAAATATTTAAATCGGGTGTTTTATGTCAAGCGCAATAAATTGGCTCCAATTGTTGTTCCAGGTGGAGTTAAGGAAAATGTGGGCAGAAAGTGCATGCAGTAGCCCAGGTAGCACACCGCGTCGGCCGGTATCGGGACTACGCCGGCCGGTCGTGGTAGCTGGATGGCGGTGCCCGGCCATGGGGGCCGGTGAGCTACCGGCCCCGGCCGGCGTCGGGGTTTCGTCTTGCTCACTGGCCAGTTCAGCCGTAGAAGTTACAGTGACTGGCCGACATCGGGTTTTTGCTGTCTTTGCTGGCCAGTCTTTCCGTGGAGGTTCCAGTAACTGGCCGGCATCGGTATTTTGCTGCCTTTGGTGGCCAGTATTTACATGGAAGTTCAGTGACTGGCCGGCATCGGCGCTTTGCTGTTCAGGCTGGCGAGCCCATCCAAGGCAGTTCCGTTTACTGACCGGCATCGTTTTATTTTTTCCCCTTTTTGACTATGCAGTCAAGTCATTGCGATTCTGACGAACTGCTTCAATTCATGAATAGCGAGTGGAAATGTTTGCGTTGATCAATCCTTCGTAAATGAATGCCGACGCTGGCGTATTTGATCCCAGCATGGCAAGGCTGACGAGTTTTATCGCGAAAACTCGAGAAAAAACATTGCGGTGAGGAAAATTTACAGTCCAGGATTGGAGAATCTGACCGCCTACGCCACGAAAAATATATTTTACAACGGCGATCGATACTTTTTTCAGGAAGGTAGTTTAATTTGATGTACTATACTTAAGGTCCGGCGGTATACGCACGTGTTTGGCTCTGCTAAAAAAAATAAAAATGGTATAACAGAACCTCCAAATAAAAAAAAAACAAAAAAAAACACGTGGCATGATTGAGCACGCGTTTGAGTTACAAAAACAATAATAAACATTACTTTCCAGAAACTAGAAAAGTAAGAGGCATGGGCGAACCAACCGGGGGGGCAAGGGGGGCGCTTGCCCCCCCCCCCCCCCAGTTCTCAGAGGGGGGGCCAGGCTCGTGTTTTACCCCCCCCCCCCCGCCCCCGAAAAAGCCACCACTGGGCAGGACAAACACTGGCCGGCGAGGCACAAGGGATACCAAGGGCACCGCCACCCTGCACTTGAGGGGGGAAGGGCGGAATGCCCCCCACTCAAAAAAAAGTTGATACGCCACCGGTAAGAGATGTGTTTATTGCTTATGACGCTATGACAGGTACATAGTTCTCCTGAGATCATTTTATTGGTGATTTTAATCGAGTGTTAAAATATGCTATTTTAGGCAGGAATCGACTGTTTTCTGTGGTAGTTACGATCATCTAACAGAAATATTTTAAATGTTCACATAGCCAAACGATATCTGCCTCTTTGATAGCTTATGTTATACGACATACCGTACCAGAGAAACGCGAATATAAAATCTTTTTTTAACGCAAAAAGCGAGAAAAACCAATGCGTTGTGGATGTTCACACTGCCGGGTTTGTGAACGTGGCCCCTTGACGCTACGAAAAATAAATGTTACAACGCCCAACGATACCGTTTCTGAAAGCTAGTTTAATTATCCGCACTGTAATTGAATCTCAGAAATAAAAACGTGTTTAGGCCTCATGAAAAAGTAAAACTGCGGAGCGCAGCCGGCGATATACCAGGCGGCACGCGGGGGATAGCACTGATCTACCAGAACAAAATAAAATACTACTTTCCGGAAGTGAGTAAATTAAGAGATGTGCTTAATACGTAGCGCTCTGTGAGCTCAGCTAAATAACTGCCTTAAAATAGCGGTATTGTTGTTTAAATTTTGGGTGAAGATGACCGCTTTCAGAAAAACTTCGGCTGCATCACTGTGGCAGTTTTACCACTTACACATTTGTCATTTTCCCATTTCGCTCGCAATATGCCCATTATTATTACATTCCTTTCTTCGTTGAAAGGACTTGCGCTGTTTCCCTACTACACTGACCCACATATTAACACGGATGCAGTAAATAATCCCGGCAAAACAAGAGGGCCGTGGTTTGTGCATCGCAACAATTCAACCTTGGGCTCGCACTTTTAATTTTCACTGTCTGCGTGATTGTTACCCTAAATCACGGTCCCGACGACTGCAAAACCACTAAAAAAAACATTTAAATAATAAAAACTAATAAAAAAAGTAACAAAACGTAGCTGCTCAACGGTGAATCGAACCAACGACCACACGCTCAGCAAGACGACGCTCCAACAAACTAGGCTGCGGTACCTTTTTTATTTATTACATGGGATTTGGTCAGCAAACACAAGGCACTTGAAATCACGGTACACCAAGGTTGTCGCTAGGTCTCATGTACAGGCGTCGGCATACATTTCGTTCAACTAAGGTTACACCAGTGCGGTTTCACAACTGTACACAGTATTTTGTATTGAATAATACGTCTAAAAATTCGGAAGATGAATACATTGATTCAAGAGAGCATACCAGTCTGGGCGTTCCCCGAGATGGTCTAATACATTTCGTACATCCGATACAGTTTCTATAAAATTCGACTTTGTTGTCCGGGGAGCGTCAGCATTTCTGTCAATCATTCTCGTTTTCCAGAGACTATGCAAGCCCATCAGTGTAAACAGATCATAAGGGAAGCTGTCATTCGGGTTTAGAGGTAGAAAACGGATTGTGTAGGCACTTATATCTAAATATTTTTTCATAGTTCTTTGTAACACATCCCAGAAGAGGTAAGCATCAGTGCAGAAAATAAAACAATGTTCTATAGTTTCTGGTTGGTTACATAGGTCGCAGTTCACTGACCACGGAACGAAAATGCCCTTTTCTTGAAGCCAAGGCTTGACAGGTAGCGTAGAAGTGTGAAGTTTTTTTTTTTTTTTTTAAAAAAAGGTTTTTGCAGAAGGGGACACTCGCATTTTCTTCACACGTTTAAAGACATCTTGTTCCTGACGGTTACGTATAGGCTTCGAT
>JABSTQ010008215.1:0-45219 GCA_013358835.2 Ixodes persulcatus | reverse complement strand
TGCAGAAGACTCTGCATAGGTTCGCTTTATATGCCCTCTGTTGCATGTTATAGGCGCCTGGTGGTTGGTTGGGTGTAATGCCACAGGTTAGAAAAGTGACCAAGGAGGCACTAAAAGTTTGCAAAATTCAATTTAAAAATAGTTACGCTTAATTGCGTTAGCTTGATAGCCCAAAAAAGGAAGCAATGGCTACTCAACACGCTTTTAGCGGAAAGAGTTCAGGTGGCATTGCTACAAGAAACTAAATTAACCACCGAACATGTAAAGCAGGCTGTTCTATTTTTCGAAAACCACTTTGAATTTCGGTATGCCCATGCAATTTCGCATAGCGCAGGCACGGCGATACTAATTCGCAAGCGAAGCGGGATTGTGCTGTTTCCGGAATGGGAGACAGATCAGAGTGGGAGAATTTGCGCGGTTGATGTGGTTTACAATAATGAAGCATTACGATTAATTTCTGTGCATGCGCCGAATCTCGCAGTAGAAAGGAAACTATTTTTCAATCAGCTCAGACAATACATGAACACCCCGGCGCAGACTATACTCGGAGGAGATTTCAACTGCGTCACCCGAGCAAACGACTCTTCGAAGGGACTCCGACAGGATTCCAGTTTGACGGAACTAAAGAAGCTAATCCGAGACTTTGATTTACAAGATGTAACGGAATTCGTAGAAGCACCTGCTCCCGGCTACACTCATTGGCAAGGCGATTGTCACTCGCGCCTTGACCGAATATATGCTTCGAGTCGCTTAGCAGCTGATACGGCCAGCTATCAGGTCAAGCCGTTAGCTTTCTCCGATCATGCCATAGTTGCGGCGCAGATAAGAAAGGTAAAAGAGAAGCCAAACCGCGACTCATGCTGGAAAAGTTGGAAGCTAAACGAAAATGCTCTCGAGGAGGAGGGGCTGCAGCGCGCAGTTAGAAAACTTATCACAGATAAAGGGAAAGGAAACGACGCAATTGCCGTACACTGGGAGCTGCTTAAAGAGGAGATAAAAATGTGCATTATAGCCTTTTGCCAAGAAAAGTCTCGGGAAAGGAAGGCCGTTAAGAGGGAATTGACGAAGGCGCTGCAAACTCTAATTCGAGAAGAAAATAGGACGCCCGGTGTGTTTACAGCTGATATTCGAGAATGTAAATCCCAACTGCTCGGAATACTAGAGGATGAGTATCGCGGAGCAATGATCAGATCACGATTACGGACGCTAGGGCGTTCGGAAGACCCTACGAAAATCTTTAAAACGCGTGAGCGCGAACGCGCGAGCCGCAACCAAATTAATCAACTTCAAAGCAAAGGGAACATCATCTCCGACCCCGAAGAAATAGAACGAGAGCTGGTCACCTTTTCAGCAGCATTTTTGGTAAACAGAGGAACCTCAACGGGCAAGCAATGAAACGAGTGCTGGATATCATGCCCCAGGTACCAGAGACAATAACTGAATTCCTGAATAGGCCTATCAGCGAGTCAGAAGTACAAAGTGCCATTAAGGAGCTAACACCGAACAAATCGCCGGGTGTAGACGGTCTGGGCGCAGCTTTTTACAAAACCTTTTCTGAAGAACTAGTCCCCATTTTAACGCAAGTTTACGGAGACGTGTACAAAAGAAAGCTCCTCCCGCCTTCCATGAGACTGGCAGTGACGGTACTAATTCCAAAACGGAAGTGCAGGAGCCCCATTGCAAGTAGTGAAGACTTTAGGCCGATAAGCTTGTTAACAACAGATTATAAGATCCTGGCAAAAATTTTAGCAAAACGCCTGGAAACAGCTTACCAAACGCTGGTTGGAAATCATCAAACGTATGGCTTCAAAAACAGATCAATATTCGCAAACTTACACACAATGAGAGTTATAACAGAAACGGCAGAAGCCATGGAACGTCCCACGGCCGTCCTGCAAATAGACTTAAAAAGAGCATTCGACAGAGTGAATCATACTTTTTATTCTCCTTATTAGAGCAATGCGGAACGGGGGAGTTTTTAGTGAATTTTCTTAAAATATGCTATAGGGACATTAGTACAAGACTCTTGGTCAACGGGCGCAGGTCGTGTAGCATTCCCGTCAAGTCGTCTGTACGGCAAGGTTGCCCAATGTCGCCTATTTTATTTGCCATTTACCTTGAACCGCTGTGCAAAGCAATCTTAAATGACCACAGCATAAGGGGAGCTTGCCTGGGCTCAATGTCAGTTAAACTGTTGGCATATGCAGATGGTGTGACACTGATTGGCCAGTCGCAAGAGGAGGTGAGGAAGGCAGTATGTTAGCCAGTTTTGTGACGTTTCAGGAGCTAAAATGAACCCAACAAAATCGGTCGGGACCTGGCTGGGACCATGGCCATCCAAGCCAGAACTATTCTTGCGTATTGCGTGGTCAACATACATCTCCAACTATTTAGGGGTCGGATTGCGCAGCACGCAGCTCAGGACAGGCGTAGATAGCATACCTTTGAACACGTTGAGGGCAAAGCTCCCAGAATGGTGGGGGAGGTACGTGCCACTTTTGAATAGAGCGTATGTCAGCAATGCGGTGTTTTTCTCAACCGTTTGGTATTCAGCGCAGGCTGTGCCGTGTAGGCAGCTCGATGTTCAGAAAGTACATAGATTCTGTGCAACGTTTGTCTGGGGTTCTGGTTTCGAAAGAATGCGCCGGAGCAACCTTTTCATAAGTAGGCAAAAAGGAGGACTCGGATTAGTAAACTTAGAAATAAAACTAAAAGTGCAACGGTTTCTTGTTTTCCGAAACCGAGACAAAACTCCCGCGCTGGTGGCGGCGTTCCGAGAGCTTGGTGGACACTACCTTGCTCCCTGGATGAAAGAGACAGATGGCGCTCCAAAGAAGTGCTCGACGCTTCGCTACTACAAAGAGATCAGAGATGCGATAAGGTTTTTCGAAGAACGCTTCTCATGGGAGTATCTAAACAAAGTAAGGAGAAGACGTCTTTATTGGGATACCCTAGACCTCGTAATGCCGCCTCCAATGTATCGCCAAATGTTCCCCGACGCCGAAAGATCGGACGTGTTTAAAAGGTTAAGTGTTTACCCGGTTCGCCCAGGCACAAGGGACTTTTTTGTGCGCTTCCATACGGAAGTCCAGGCGGTTAAAACATGGGAGGAACAAAAGGGTTTTTATCTGCCCTGGGGCGTGAACTGTGCTTTATGTCCTGTCCCTGAGACGTTGCAACACACATTCTTGTATTGTTCTAATGCCGAACTCTTTTGGGCGCAGCTACGCGCAACTTTAAAGATTGAGCTGTACCCAACATGGCACAGCATAAAATTTCTTGTCGCTCCTGATCAGCAACAAAGCAGGTGTCACGAACTTCTCACTCTGATCGGTCTGCATGCGATATGGAACTCGCGCACCGATCATACTTTGGTGCGTGAACGCGGAAAATCGGCGTGGCGCTACTTTCTAGATGATTTCAAGTATACGTCATCGATCATCAAAGAAACCTCTTTTGAGGAAACGGAGCACTGGGAGGGATTCCAATCTCTAGTGAAGTGAGGACATTGCAGACCGCAAGCAACTCCTAGAGGGCTGCCGCCATGCTGATCTGTTGAGCTGCAGTTCGTTGCATGTCATGTAAATAATTGTTGCAGTAAGTTGTGTCAAAAACACTGACCTTTTAGAATGTAAATAGCACCCAATACTAAAATAAAAACGCCAAGCTGGCAAAAAAAAAAAAAAAAAGCCTCCGTGGCGCAATCGGCTAGCGCGTTTGGCTGTTAACCGGAAGGCTGGAGGTTCGAGCCCTCCCGGAGGCGAGGCTAGAGGGCTTCATTTTTTATGCGCCCAGGTACTGACGAATGATTCTCCAACAGCGGCTGGAGAGATGTTTTGGGTTGTCACCCGCCTCCGTGGCGTAATCGGCTAGCGCGTTCGGCTGTTAACCGGAAGGCTGGAGGTTCGAGCCCTCCCGGAGGCGAGGCTAGAGGGCTTCAGCGGCTGGAGAGATGTTTTGGGTTGTCACCCGCCTCCGTGGCGCAATTGGCTAGCGCGTTCGGCTGTTAACCGGAAGGCTGGAGGTTCGAGCCCTCCCGGAGGAGAGGCTAGAGGGCTTCACTTTTTATGCACCCAGGTGCTGACGAATGATTCTCCAACAGCGGCTGGAGAGACGTTTTGGGCAGACTTTATACATTGTCACCACGAAAGGAGATCGAGGTTGTCACCCGCCTCCGTGGCGCAATCGGCTAGCGCGTTCGGCTGTTAACCGGAAGGCTGGAGGTTCGAGCCCTCCCGGAGGCGAGGCTAGAGGGCTTCACTTTTTATGCGCCCAGGTGCTGACGAATGATTCTCCAACAGCGGCTGGAGAGACGTTTTGGGCAGACTTTATACATTGTCACCACGAAAGGAGATCGAGGTTGTCACCCGCCTCCGCGGCGCAATCGGCTAGCGAGTTCGGCTGTTAACCGGAAGGCTGGAGGTTCGAGCCCTCCCGGAGGCGGCGTATGCGCCCAGGTACTGACGAATGATTCTCCAATAGCGGCTGGAGAGACGTTTTGGGCAGACTTTATACATTGTCACCACGAAATGAGTTCGAGGTTGTCACCCGCCTCCGTGGCGCAAGGGGATTCCATTTCCTGCCACCGGCGTGAGCAGACGTGAAATGTCGAGCTCCTCTGGAGCGGTTTCAGCGGCCCTTGGCCGCGGTGACAGGAACATGGCTTCTGCCGAACAGGACTACCAAGTTATCCTGCCAACGCTTCCAACAGGTACAACAATTTTGAATACTGCTTTTTTGCACGCCGATGTGACCATGAGGCCATACCGTCTGGAACATTTTCGCGACGCCCTGGCTGGCCTGGCGCTGCTTCCCGAGGTGGTCGCCTTGGGGGCGTACCGAGTACAACCACGTTTGGGCCGTCACTTTCAAGAGTGCCGAGGGCAAGAAAAAACTGCTCGCCGCCGGGGACATCACAGTCAAGGAGTGACGGTGCGTCGTTGTCGACCCAAGCAACCAGGAAACGCGTCTGAAGCTCCACTGGCTGCTGCACCGCGTTCCGGACGACGAAGTGCGAGTGGCCTTGGCGCCCTACGGAAAGGTGACGGAAGTCGCCAGAGACATGTGGTGGGCCCAGGGGTGTACCGGCATGTGGTCCACGACGCGCTCGGTGTCTATCAGGCTCAAGGCCGGAGTCACCGTGGACTCCCTCCCTCATCAGCTGCGCGTCGCTGGGGAGCTGGCGCTCGTGGTTGTACCGGGCAGGGCGCCGCTGTGGCTCCGGTGCCGAGGGAAAGGCCACATTCGTCGAGAGTGTCGTGTGCCGCGTTGTGCTCTCTGTCGGCGCTTCGGCCACGAAGACAGCCAATGCGTAAGGACGTACGCAAGCGTCACGGGGCCCGTGGGGGATGAGGACACGTCCGAGCTACTCATGGATGTGGTCGAGTCCCAAGAGGCGGCCGGCGGCGGGGGTGTCGAGCCTCCCACAGTGGCGACGCCCACCGAGCTGTCCGCCGGGGGCAGGGCCGACAGCGGGAGCGACGGTGAGCGACGCCTTCAGCCTGAGGCGCAGTCTGTGGGCGATACCCCTGCTTCGGAAGGTGTCACAGAGACCGCAGTTTCGGCTGTGGCGGCGACGCCCAGCGAGGAGTCGGAAGCCATGAGCGTCGAGGAGGCAGGCTCCAGCGGCGCAGTCCCCAAGCGGGCTCGCGAAGACGTCAACGAAGGTTTAACCGTAAGTGCGGCCCTTCCCGAGGAACCGCCCCGAAAAGCGGCTCCTGTGCGTCGGGCAAGCCTCAAGCCTAAGCCCAACATCCCTCCGGAGAGGCGACCACCGGCGACACCGCCCCCGTAGATGCGATGGCTCGTTTTTCTTTTTTGTTGGGCACCTTTTCTAGAAGTGGAAACCGACAGAACTCCGAGGGGACGATGTCCTCGTGCCGCCTCTTTGTGGCCCGAACTTTCGGCAAACCCTCTCGTCGGACCCACCGAGAGGCACACCGGGACTGTGAGTCTGTCGTCGTTTTTCAGCGACTTGAGGTGAGCACCATGCGGCCCGTTTGATCTAGTTTTTGATGGCAGTAAGTCTTGAGACAGCGCTTCGCGTCGCCACGCTGAACGTGCGAGGCCTGGGAGCAAGGCGGCGGCAGTACCACATGAGCCGCCTTTTCCTGGAAAACGACCTTGACGTAGTCGCTGTCCAAGAGACAAAGGTGGAAGGCGAAGAGCAGACGGACCGCATGGTGCAACCTTTCAGATCGCGATACAATGTATGTGTGTGCCACTCCGTTGGTACATCAGGGGGTTGTGCTCTTTTTTTGCGTAATTCTTTGGGAATTGTGGCAGAAACAGTGATTGTTTGTGAATCAGGTCGCTTGATTGTTTGTGATTTTTCTTTTTCGGGGTTGCAGTGGCGAGCTACCTGCGTTTATGCGCCAAACCGGGAGGGTGATAGGAGAATGTTCTTTGAACGCGTTGCATTTTACCTAAATTTATGAAAGATTTGTTATTTGTTTGGGTGATTTTAACTGCGTCTGCGCAATAGAAGACAGGGCGCGACAGCTGCCGCTTCGGGACCAGAGTGCTTTATTTTTGAACTCGTTAGTGCAGGAGTGCAATTTTGAGGACGTCGGGTTTGTTTTGTCGAAGGCAGATTTCCCCCAGTTTACACACTTCCAACGCGAGAGTCACGCGAGGCTAGATAGAGCGTATATCTCCGCAGCCCTGGTTCCACTGTGCGAAAATTACGAAGTTAAACACGTTTCTTTCAGTGATCATAGCCTGGTAATGTTTTCAATCGGATCGAAGGAAGCAAAATCGCAGTTCAACTGGGAATTGTGGAAATTTAATGATAAGCTACTTAGAGATGCGATTTTTATGGACGGGGTAAAACACAGCATTGGGAAATTGCTGGAGGCTGAGTCGGGAAACTCTGTTGAACTGTGGGAGCACTTTACAGACGAAGTCAAAATTAACGCGATCGAAAGATCGTGTATCTTACGCCGCCAGGAAAAGCAAAAAGAAAAAGAGCTACAGTGTCAGTTAGATTTTCTTTCAAGCGTTGAATGTGCACAGCCCGGAAAGTTTATGAGAGAAATAAAAGAAGTTAAAAGTAAACTGGAGCTTATCGATATCGTAAAATATAGAGGAGCCGAGATAAGAGCCCGCGCTGAACGTCTGTGGTTGGGTGAAACGCCGACGAAGCGTTCACTTGGGGACGAGAAAAGATATGCGACGCAAAATGAAATAAAAGAAATAGAGCATGGGGCTGTGGTTACTCGCGATTAAAAGACCATCGACCGCGCTTTCGTGGAATATTACCGAGATCTTTTGGGTCGCCGCAGACACGTGGAAGAAGGATTCGCCAGCGTCTTTTTGCCACTCATGCCAAAATTAGATGACGAAATTAAAGCGGACCTTGAGGCACCGATTAGCGTGAGAGAAATAGAGAAGGCTATTGACGAACTGACTCCAGGGAAATCTCCCGGTCCCGACGGCTTAGGTGCCGCCTTCTACAAGGCTTTCAAAGCTGATGTGGCTGAGGTCCTGCACCGCTCGATAACGGAGGCATACGATAGAAAAGCAGTGCCTCCATCCTTCCGGAAAACGCATATATATATTAATCCCCAAAAGTGATGATCCCGCGAAACTGTTGTCTGTTAAGTCCTACCGTCCCATTAGCATAACAAACGTAGACTATACAATCGTCATGAAGGTCTTAGCGCGAAGACTGCAAGGTGTAATACAATCTATTGTCGGGCCCCACCAAACATGCGGCATCAAGGGGCGAACGATTGCAACAAACATCCACGTAGCAAGAAGTATCTTGGAATGTTGTGATGCTTTCGAATGTCGCGTAGCTATGTTGCAGCTTGATTTGGAAAAGGCGTTCGATAGAGTAGTACACGACGTCTTTTTTTGTATTTTAGAGCACGTGAACGTTGGGTCTTTAATGTTGGAATGGGTTAAGATGTTCTACGCGGAGTGTTTTGTGAGTGTGATTGTTAATAAGAAAGTTACTGAAAGTTTTCAAGCCCTCTCCTCGGTACGGCAAGGGTGCACATTATCGCCATTGTTGTTTGCTCTCTATTTAGAGCCTTTTTGTTTAAAACTTATTTTCAATGAAAGAATACGCGGTTTTAGGCTGTTGTCGAGCGAAGTCAAGGTACTTTCGTACGCAGACGACATTGCCGTCTTCTGCGACGACAAAGAAAGTGTTTGCGAGGTAGTCAAAGAAGCACTTAATTTTTGTAATTTTTTGGGTAGTGTGATCAATTGGGATAAATGCGTGGCCTTCTGGCATGGTAGCTGGGAAAGTACACCAGCGGTTTTTGAAAGAACTACTTGGTCTTGTTTGCCGGGCAGGTACCTCGGAGTGCCGCTTGAGCACTACCGCGATTCTACAGAGTACTGGAGGGAAGAAGTCGAGAGGGCTCGGGATAAAACGGCAAAGTGGGGGGGTCTAAACCTTTCAATGTTTGCCCGCTCCACAGTTCGTAATTTGTTTATTGTGGCTAGAGTCTGGTACGTGCTCTAGGCTTTGTGTATGTCTAGAGTCAGCGTTAAAAAGTTCCACCGAGTGTTCGCGATTTTTGTGTGGGGGTCTGTGTGGGAGCGCACCGGTCGTACAAATTTGTTCCGCTCTGTGAAATGTGGCGGGCTAGGTCTGGCTCACCTGTTTCTGCGGCAAGTGGTGTCAAGATTTATGTTCCTGCGGGATCAGGGGGATCCTTTTCTGCGGACTGTATTACAAGTTAGGCTCCGTAATGCATTGTCTGAGTTTGTTGTGTCCTCGAGTGATGTCAGATGTACGCGGGTTCGAGGTTTTCTGCGCGAAGTGATTTTGGCTTTCCATTTTCTCAAGGTTCGATTTTCGTTGGAGTACTTAAGCGAAGTTACACGAAAGCGCCTGTACAAAGACTTAGTTGAGGTGGTCTTCCCCGTGCCCTTGTATCGGTCTCTTTTTTGCGAGGGCCCGGGCCAGGATGTCCTCAAAAGGGTTAAAGGGATGCCAGTACGACCAGCCGTGAAGTCTTTCTTTTTTTCAGCTGCACACCGGCACGCTTCCCGTTAAGCCCTGGCTTGAGGAAAAAGGTATTTTTGTTCCTTGGTCGATTAACTGCCTCTTGTGCCAGAAACCCGAGAGTATCGATCATATATTCTTGGATTGCTGGGATGCGGTATTTCACTGGGATATTATGCAGTGTACTTTAAAAAAGAGTCTCCCAGTGTCACCCCATGGCATCCGTTTTCTTTCTGTAGAAAATGATGGGGGTGTTCCCTACGACATGTTGATGGCCTTGGCCCTGCACAGCATGTGGAAATCGAGGATGGCTGTGCGACATGCTGACCTCGATGCTCGCCCCGTGCGGGATTACTTTATCGAGCATATTGTTCACTTGAGAGAGTTGTATAAAGCACAGAGTGAGCAACCTGAATGGATGCCAGTGTTAGACAGTCTGTTCGTCCTGAGCGTTTTTTAACCATGTGCGCCGGCTAGGTCGTGCCGGGTGCTTTTAACCTTACACTTTTTGTGAGATTGTTTAACTACGTTTATGTGCCAAGCCGGCAATAAAGAAAAAAAAAAGCGCAGTGCAAGCGTGCTGGGCCCATAACCCAGAGGTCCGTGAATCGAAACCACGCTCTGCTACGGCAACTGTTTTGTGGGTTTTCCAGGTCTTTAATTAAAAGTAAATTGACTGCATCTATCGCAATTATTAAGATTTTTTTTGTTTTAATTAACTTGATATATTGTGATATTATCTTTTCATGTCTGTATCCGCATTCCTCTCGAGAGTGACCTCTACTTACACCCAAAATCACAGCAGAGTGGCGCAGTGGAAGCGTGCTGGGCCCATAACCCAGAGGTCCGTGGATCGAAACCACGCTCTGCTACTTCAACTGTTTTGTGGGTTTTCCAGGTTTTTAATTAAAAGTAAATTCACGGCATCTATCGCAATTGTTAAGATATTTTTTTTGTTTTAATTACCTTGATACATTGTGATATTATCTTTTCATGTCGGTATCCGCATTCCTCTCGAGGGTGACCTCTGCTTACACCCAAAATCACAGCAGAGTGGCGCAGTGGAAGCGTGCTGGGCCCATAACCCAGAGGTCCGTGGATCGAAACCACGCTCTGCTACGGCAACTGTTTTGTGGGTTTTCCAGGTCTTTAATTAAAAGTAAATTGACTGCATCTATCGCAATTATTAAGATATTTTTTTTTTGTTTTAATTAACTTGATATAGTGTGATATTATCTTTTCATGTCTGTATCCGCATTCCTCTCGAGAGTGACCTCTGCTTACACCAAAAATCATAGCAGAGTGGCGCAGTGGAAGCGTGCTGGGCCCATAACCCAGAGGTCCGTGGATCGAAACCACGCTCTGCTACGGCAACTGTTTTGTGGGTTTTCCAGGTCTTTAATTAAAAGTAAATTGACTGCATCTATCGCAATTATTAAGATTTTTTTTTGTTTTAATTAACTTGATATATTGTGATATTATCTTTTCATGTCTGTATCCGCATTCCTCTCGAGAGTGACCTCTACTTACACCCAAAATCACAGCAGAGTGGCGCAGTGGAAGCGTGCTGGGCCCATAACCCAGAGGTCCGTGGATCGAAACCACGCTCTGGTACGGCAACTGTTTTGTGGGTTTTCCAGGTCTTTAATTGAAAGTAAATTGACTGCATCTATCGCAATTATTAAGATATTTTTTTTTGTTTTAATTAACTTGATATATTGTGATATTATCTTTTCATGTCTGTATCCGCATTCCTCTCGAGTGTGACCTCTGCTTACACCCAAAATCACAGCAGAGTGGCGCAGTCGGATTCTGTTTCCGGCAGCCGATTGGAGCGGACGCAGAATGGCTGGCTCCCACGGAGCTGCGATAACGGCCGATGCCGGCCGCGGTGACTCGGATTCTTTTGCTGAGAAGGAATATCGTATTTCTTTGCCACCCTTGCCATCAGGTGAAGCAATGAAGAAGGCAGTTGTTCTGCACTGCGATATTGCCGGAAGACCGTATCGCATTGAGGATTTTCGGCGGCCGCTGGAAGAGCTGGGTGTCATCAGGGAAGTGGCTGGCATTGGGGCATACCAAATGTCCCACGTCTGGCTGCTCAAACTTCATACCGACGTGGCCAAGCTCAAGTTGGTGGAAGCGGGGCGGCTCGGGGTCAAAGGCCGCACATGCCTCGTCGTCGACCCAGTCAGGCAGGAATTTCGACTGAAACTTCACTGGGTTTCGTTCGACATCTCAAACGAGGACATCCGAAAGGCCTTCGCGGATTACGGCAAGGTAAAGGAAGTTTCCTTCGACCGGTGGAAGGTGGCTGGCTTTGAGGGGGCCGAGTCCACCACCCGGATTGTACGCATCGTACTCCGGGAGGAAGTCACCCTCGAGCGCCTTCCGCACCAGTTGCGTTTCGGAAGCGGCACGGTCCTAGTCGTGGTGCCTGGACGAGCTCCGATCTGCCTCCGGTGCCGCAAGACTGGGCATATCCGGCGGGACTGCCGGGCTCCTAGGTGTTCTGAATGCCGAGCCTACGGGCACGAGCAGCAGGACTGTGTGCGCTCGTACGCACGAGCGGTACGTGGTGCGGGTGATGACCAGAATGACCTCCTCATGGACGAGGAGGAGGCGGAGAGAGCGGCGGCTCCCACTGCGACCTCGACCGAGCAGCCCACCCCGGTTGACAAGGACGGCCGGCCAGACGCCGGCCCGAAGGAGGCGGGCGTCGAGGGAGCGAAGCAGCTAGAGACTGCAGCCTCTGCTCCTGCTGTTGAAGACTTGTCGACGTCTTTAGCGCCAGAAGGCGAGGCAAGGGACTTTGCCGCAACGGACAGCGAGCCCGCCGTCTCCGTCTCTGAAATGGACCTTGACAAGACTGCCGTGAAGCGTCGCCATGAAGGCGGTGCTGAATTATCTCAGGAACGGCGGCTACGACAGCTCGAACGGAAGTGGAAGGTGGTGCCGGGGTGGAAGGGCAACGACGGTCCGCCGCGGTCTTCGTCACCGCATTCCCGCGAGAAACTGTCACAATAGGCCACCACTGTGCGAGAGGACTGCCGTGTATGAAGACGCGCCAAAACGGTAAGCTCCGTGCGCTCTGCCTGGTCCCACTTCACGATAAACACGCTCGAAAAGACTGTACGTATAGCGACCTTAAATGTACGGGGGCTCGCTGAGAGACGAAAGCAAAGGCAGTTGTATCGTCTAGTCATAGAGCAGGACCTCGATATAGTCGCTTTGCAAGAAACGAAGGTCGAAAGAGAGGACCAGACAGAGCGTATGGTGTGGCCTTTTACTGCAAGCTATTGCGTGTGCGTCAGTCATGCGGTAGGAACATCGGCAGGGTGTTTGTTATTAGTTCGCGCGAGCCTGGGAGCGGATGTACAAAAGGTTACGACCTCAGAATCGGGTCGACTGATAGTTTGTGATATGACCGTTTTGTCGCACGAGTGGCGAGTCATTTGCATTTACGCGCATAACACAGCCGAAGAGCGGAAAATATTTTTTGAAGATATTCGGTCTTTCGTTGAAACGGAGCGTATAGTCATCTTTGTTGGCGACTTTAACTGTGTGCTTTCGGCACGAGATAAAACGAGTACACTTCCGTTTAGGGACGCGAGTACGGTTGTTTTAAATGAAATTGTAAATTACTGTGGGTTAGAAGATGTTGGGGACTGTTTGGGGGACACTAGAAATGTACCATATACTCACTTTCAAGGGTCAAGTCATGCCCGTTTGGATAGGGCATATATTTCATCAGAGATTATTCCTCAGTGTAGCGAATATCGTGTGATGCCAGTGTCATTTAGTGATCACTGTTTAGTTTTGTTTACACTTGCAAGCGCCAAGGAAAAAAGAAAAGATTTTTGTTGGGAGCTTTGGAAATTAAATAGTAAACTCATGAGGGACGATGATTTTATGGCCGCTGTCAAGGATAGCTTAAGAGAAATCTTCAAAGGGGAAGTGAATGACTACGCTTTAAAATGGGAACAGTTTAAGCAAGAAATTAAAATGAAAGCAATGGAAAGAGCGAGCGCGATAAAATATAAAGAAAGAAAACTAGAATCGCTTCTGCGCAGTAATCTGGAGTTACTTATCGGAGAAGAGAGTCGTTCGCCTGGTGTGTATAAACATGACATAAGCACTTTGAAATCTAAGTTGGAAGTTATTGATAAGGAGCGGTACCACGGAGCACTCGTTAGAGCGCGGGCAGGAAAGTTGTTCTGTGGGGAAGCGCCGACAAAAAGAGCTCTTGGGGCTGAGAAAAGGTACTATCGCGGACAATATGAGCTGAAACAGCGCTCCGGCCTGTGCATGGTACTACCTGCACCGCCTGTCGCATCGCTCTGTAAACACGGCGCACCCTGAGGCCGAGATAAATTCTCACTTGCGCTCACTGCGCCGCTGCGCTCTTCCGGCCGTCTGCTTGCGAAAATATTGGCCGACGGAACCACCATCACGATGCGTGTGCCGTGCCGCCCAATGTTCACGTTTCCAGCCAACATGCATTTCAGCGCAATTCAAGAAAGCGCCGAAGTGGAAAATGCGTTGTCACGCTCCTATCTCCTCGAGGAGCGCTGCCCTACGAAGCCGCCTTGGCCCCCAAAATGAGCCAATCTGAATATCATTGAACACGTTTGGAGGCGCATCAAGGTAGCCATGTCACAGCGTCCCTTCCACCGCGCCACTGCCTACAAATTGTGGAAAGCAATGGGAGGTGAATGGGAGTGGCTTCGGGCCGAGCCAGACTTCGTGGCCGCGCTCTATGATTTCTTACCAGAAAGGATCAAAGCCGTAGTCGCGGGTCAGGGGAGAATGACGCGGAATTAACTTATTGTGTAAGTTTTACTGCGCCTCAGAAACCCTTGAACCGAACTTCTGCCGATTGCAACAAAGCTTGATGCTACGGTTGCGACACTGTTTGACGCCGTTAACCAGCGCATACTTTTGTGTGGTGCCTCATTAATACGGATCTTCTTGTATAGTGCAGTTGATCCTCCACGCCGACTATTAATCTTTTGTGTCTGACACTGTCCTCTGCGAATATTTTTTCGATTAAATTTCAAGCCCCTTCTCCTGGCAAATATATGACTGTCGCACTTTATTAAGACTAGGAATTTGTAAACAAAAAACTGGTGTCTTGTCAGCAACTTGCTTTGTTTGAAACAAGCACGTGGGCCCAGTAATAAAGAAATACTATTTTTAAACCTTTTCATACCAATCAAGGTTACAAAAACTTCTCAGTTACGTGTATGCTTACCGTCTTTTTAAACAGCTGTGATCAACGAAAAAGCAAAAAAAAAAAGTAACTACACAATTGGAGCCGGACTAAGTCCGGTATACAGATGTTGGCCTATATTTTACGATGTCCTACTTTGTGCATGCACTTAGTCAAACAAACCCAACCTGCCACGTCATTGATGTGACTTTCAAAAACGATAATCGCCGCTGCAATATACGATACTTAAACATTTGTTTTTCACCAGCCATCGTTTTTTCTACGTGATTCTACGCGATAGAATAAAGTAAATCAGTTCCAAAAGAGGAACGACAAGTGTAATCTTTTGACCCCCCCCCCTTCCCCCCTGCCGCCCTACCGCACACATGCCCGCTGTCGCACCCACCGTCTCGCTAGCAGACGGCCGGAAGAGCGCAGCGGCGCAGTGAGCGCAAGTGAGAATTTATCTCGGCCTCAGGGTGCGCCGCGTGTGCGGAGCAAGGCGATAGGCGGCGCAGGTTGTACCGTGAGCCGGCCGGAGCGCTGTTTCAGCTCATATTGTCCGCGATAGTACGCTAGGCGCAACGAGATTGGCGAAATCGAATATCGTGGGGCCGTTACAAGAGATAGCGCAGAAATAGAGAAGGCTTTTTGTGAGTTCTACAAAAATTTGTTTTCTCACCGATCCGTTGACTTGGCGCATTTTAACAGCGAGTTTTTGCGCCTATTACCGCGGTTAAACTGTGAAACAACTTCCTTTTTAGAAGCTGAGATTACCGCTGATGAAGTCGAAAATGCTATTGAGCATTTGAATCCTGGAAAGTCGCCCGGCCCCGATGGCCTAACCGCGGCCTTTTACAAGGCGATTAAGCATGAGGTTAGTCCGGTACTGTGTAGGGTTTACGCTGAAGCATATGAGCGTAAATTACTACCGCCGTCCTTTTGTCGTTCGCATACAATACTCATTCCCAAAAGCGAGGACAAAATAAAACTCAGGCAGGTGTCGGCGTACCGCCCAATCAGTCTAACAAACGTTGATTATAAAATATTTATGAAAATTTTAGCTAAACGCTTGCAATCAGTGATAACAGACATAGTAGGGCCTCACCAAACGTGCGGAATTAGAGGAAGGACCATAGTAACGAATATTCATGTCGCCAGAAGTGTTCTTGAGTGCTGCGACTGTATGCAACGCGTGGTAGCAATGCTCCAGATTGACCTGGAAAAAGCATTTGACCAGGTGTCTCACGAACTTCTGTTTAACATACTAGAATACGTAAATGTCGGCACAGTACTGCTTGAGGGTGTGCGCATGGCGTACAAAAAGTGCTCCACGAGTCTCATTATCAACAAAGTTGTCAGTGAACGCATTGAAGTGTCCCGTTCTGTTCGCCAAGGTTGTCCCTTATCACCCCTTCTTTTTTGTATCTACATAGAGTCTTTTTGTTTAAGTATAATTAGATGCAAAAGTATTAGTGGGTTTAAACTGCAATCGTGCGAGGTAAAATTGTTATCTTACGCCGATGATATCGCTATATTTTGTGTCGATAGAGGTGGTATACGTGAGGCAGTGAAGTTGGTGAAAAAGTTTTGCAGATTTAGCGGTAGTGCTGTTAATTGGCACAAGTGTTTAGGTTTTTGGCATGGAGATTGGGATGCCAAGCCTAGTATATTCGAAAACGTGAACTGGGTAACTACACCCGTCAAATACTTAGGGATCCCGTTAGAAAATTATCGCGACAGTGACCAATACTGGCGAGGGCAGGCTGTGGATCTTCGAGAGAAAACGGAAAAGTGGAAAGGGAGGGATTTGTCGATGTTTGCGCGTGCCACGGTGTGCAATTTGTTCTTTGTATGTAAACTTTGGTATGTGCTTCAGGTCTTGCACTGCTCGCGTATCAACGTGCAGAGATTGCACCGTGTTTTTGCTGTTTTTATCTGGGGATCCACCTGGGAAAAAACAAGGCGCACGAACCTTTTCAGGCGCGTGCGTGCTGGGGCACTCTCCCTGGCGCACCTATTTTTGCGGCAGGTTGTAAACCGCTTTATTTTTCTTCGTGATATCAATGAACCCTTTTTGCGCACAGTGTGTCAGGTGCGCCTGGCCAGCTCATTGCCAGAAATTGTTGTTTCTTCTGTGAGGGCATGTGAAGGGGGAATTTATGGCTATTTTCGTGAAGTGGTGCAAGCGACTCGCTTTTTGTGTACACGTTTTTCCTTAGAATATCTGAGCGGTGTGTCTCGGAAACAATTGTACAGAGACGTTGTTGATGTTGTCCTCCCGGTACCGTTGTATAGGTCTTTATATGCCTCTGGGAAGGGGCAGGATGTCCTTCAGCGAGTTAAGAAAATGACAGTTCCGCCGAGTTTTAAAACCTTTTTCTTCAAATTACATACTGGTGTCCTGCCGGTGAAGACGTGGATGAATGATAAGGGTCTGTTTGTACCGTGGGGGGTAAATTGCTTACTGTGTCGAAAACCGGAGACTGTAGAACACGTCTTTCTTGATTGTTGGGATGGATTTTTCTTTTGGGACGTGCTGCAACGCACACTAAAAAAGGAGTTCCCGTTGGGTCCACAGGGTATCCGGTATCTAAGCATAGAAAACGATAATAGTGTCCCTTACGATCTGGTAATGCTTTTAGGCCTACACAGCATCTGGAAATCGCGCATGGCGGTTCGGCATGCAGATGTTGTTGCTAGGCCGGTTTCTGATTACTTTTGCGTTTCTTTGCGCAACGTCATTGAGGTGTGGAAATCGCAGGAGTGTTGCCCGGACTGGGTGCCTGTTCTAGAAGAAGTGCTGCCTTTGAAACCCTTTTAACTGTATGTATATATGTGTATATAGTGTTCGTTTAACCACCAAGTCTGCTTTTATCATTCTGTATCTGGTTTTGCTGACACCCATACCTGGCAATAAAGAAAAAAAAAAAAGCCTCCGTGGCGCAATCGGCTAGCGCGTTCGGCTGTTAACCGGAAGGCTGGAGGTTCGAGCCCTCCCGGAGGCGAGGCTAGAGGGCTTCATTGTTTATGCGCCCAGGCACTGACGAATGATTCTCCAACAGCGGCTGGACAGATGTTTTGTGCAGACTTTATACGTTGTCACCACGAAAGGAGTTCGAGGTTGTCACCCGCCTCCGTGGCGCAAATGGGATTCCATTTCCTGCCACCGGCGTGAGCAAACGTGGAATGTCGAGCTCCTCTGGAGCGGTTTCAGCGGCCCTTGGCCGCGGTAACAGGAACATGGCTTCTGCCGAACAGGACTACCAAGTTATCCTGCCAACGCTTCCAACAGGTACAACAATTTTGAATACTGCTTTTTTGCACGCCGATGTGACCATGAGGCCATATCGTCTGGAACATTTTCGCGACGCCCTGGCTGGTCTGGCGCTGCTCCCCGAGGTGGTCGCCTTGGGGGCGTACCAGTACAACCACGTTTGGGCCGTCACTTTCAAGAGTGCCGAGGGCAAGAAAAAACTGCTCGCCGCCGGGGACGTCACAGTCAAGGAGGGACGGTGCGTCGTTGTCGACCCAAGCAACCAGGACACGCGTCTGAAGCTCCACTGGCTGCTGCACCACGTTCCGGACGACGAAGTGCGAGTGGCCTTGGCGCCCTACGGAAAAGTGACGGAAGTCGTCAGAGACATGTGGCGGGCCCAGGGGTGCGCCGGCATGTGATCCACGACCCGCTCGGTGTCCATCAGGCTCAAGGCCGGAGTCACCGTGGACTCCCTCCCTCATCAGCTGCGCGTCGCTGGGGACCTGGCGCTCGTGGTCGTACCGGGCAGGGCGCCGCTGTGCCTCCGGTGCCGAGGGAAAGGCCACATTCGTCGAGAGTGTGGTGTGCCGCGATGTGGTCTCTGTCGGCGCTTCGGCCACGAAGACAGCCAATGCGTAAGGACGTACGCAAGCGTCACGGGGCCCGTGGGGGATGAGGACACGTCCGAGCTACTCATGGATGTGGTCGAGTCCCAAGAGGCGGCCGGCGGCGGGGGTGGCGAGCCTCCCACAGAGGCGACGCCCATCGAGCTGTCCGGCGGGGGCAGGGCCGACACCGGGAGCGACGGTGAGCGACGCCTTCAGCCTGAGGCGCAGCCTGTGGGCGATACCCCTGTTTCGGAAGGTGTCACAGAGACCGCAGTTTCGACTGTGGCGGCGACGCCCAGCGAGGAGTCGGAAGCCATGAGCGTCGAGGGGGCATGCTCCAGCGGCGCAGTTCCCAAGCGGGCTCGCGAAGACGTCAACGAAGGTTTAACCGTAAGTGCGGCCCTTCCCGAGGAACCGCCCCGAAAAGCGGCTCCTGTGCGTCGGGCAAGCCTCAAGCCTAAGCCCAACATCCCTCCGGAGAGGCGACCACCGGCGACACCGCCCCCGTAGATGCGATGGCTCGTTTTTCTTTCTTGTTGGGCACCTTTTCTAGGAGTGGAAAACGACAGTACTCCGAGGGGACGATGTCCTCGTGCCGTCGCTTTGTGGCCCGAACTTTCGGCGAACCCTCTCGTCGGACGCTTCTGGTCAAGAGATCCAACGAGTCAAAAGATCCAATGTGGGTCAAGAGGTCCAACGAGTCAAGAGATCCATCGAGTCGAAAGATCCACGGCGAGTCAAGAGGTCCAACGAGTCAAAAGGTCCAACGAGTCAGAAGGTCCAATAATGGATCTTTTGACGCGTTGGATCTCTTGACTCTGCAGACACGAGTCAAAAGATCCAATGCGGGTCAAGAGGGCCAATTACTCGAGAACTGCCGCGTCATATTGCAAGGGGGTCGCGAAAAGCTCCTCACCACTCCTCCCCTAGGCGAATGCAGGGGGAGAAGTTGAACATTTAAGATCAGAAAACAATTTTTTTTACTAAGTGCCTTAGGTTTTGTTTAATGGTACGTTTACACTTGCGGATCCGCTAGCGAATCCGCCCAGCTTTTGCCGCTGGGGCGAAACGCTGGGCGGAAAACGCGGCGGCGAGCGGTTTAGGTCCAGGACCTATTTCTGCCGCCGAACGAGGCGTTTCGCTGACCGGAAGTGACATTCTTGCGCAGCGTGACGCTGCCTACGTCATGAACACGCGTAGTTCCGGGAGTAGCAACGCCCGGGAGAGAGAGCCGAGGCGGGAACTCTCGCGCCTTCTCGTCATATTTGACGAGATGTTACGGGAACCGTTGCCGCAGCTGGCGCCGCCGCCACTGCTCGAAGGAAATAGATGTAAACTCAACCCGCTCGTCGCCGCCGCCGCCGGGAGCGGATCCGCACCCGCGGCAGCAGATTTCTTCTCAGGTGTAAACCATAGAGTTATTATAATGTACGCTAGAGGTTCAAGTGGCGTTAGTGTGCTGACGCAACTTGAAGCAGACAGCAACCAGTCGAAAATTGACTTCCGGTAATGCATTTCTATGGGAAAAAGTGAGTGCATTTTCTCCCTGCGCTCGATCATAAGAGCAAATATCCCGAATAATTCTTACGTACTAGGTAGCTCGCAACATTTCTCAGTCAGTCCGACGAAAGAATTGGTCAGTTACGGCGTTTTTCTTTCGAATTAATCGCATTAAAAACGGTGCTAAAACGTCTTCGTACGTGTATTTATGTGCACTGTCGGACACTGTTAGCGCGAACGCGGCGTCGGCGATTTCCAGCATGACATCTGGACAATCAAGAGCGGCGGCAAGAACTACGCAGTAACACTGGATCAGTAACTCGCAGTGCATGTACGATCAAAATAAATTGAAGGCCACGTAATCTATTCCGATTTTAAATAAGTAAGTACCGCTTTATTCTTTCTGCCCTGAGCGAAGCTGCTTGTTCTACGTTCCAAATATCACCCGCGCGCTCGATATCTTTGAGAACAAGTGCGCGATAAAAGCTGCCCGGCAGAGAAAACAATACGAAGAGACACTTTTCATAGCCCACGGACTTTATTCTCTACGTTTTGAAGGTTTTTATCCGCTCATGCACGATGGGGTCATTTTCATATAGTGACAGGACTGGCATATTATCAATATATAAGCGTCACCGGAATGCTGGCGAGCCTTGAACACACTCTATATTCGTTTCGATTGTAATTTTGCTTTGAATCGTCGCTTGTTTTTACACACCTGCTGCGGAACACACGTTTGGGACTGAAATGTAGCGAAGTTAAATATCGTTCACTGATGAAGTAAAATGCGCTAACTAAAGCAATTACACTTTACAGTGTTACTCAAGGTAGATACTATTCGGTACGACCCAAATAACCAAAGTGTTCCGTGTTATTTTCCGGCGAAGAGACAAAATACACGCGCGTTTTCCCATAGGAATGCATAGGAACACCGCAAAAGCAGACTGGTTGCTGTCTGCTTCAATTTGCGTCACGGAAGTCGCATGGACACTAGCGCCAGTTGAACCTCTAGCGTACATTATAATAACTCTATGGTGTAAACGTACCATTAGAAAAAAAAAAAAAAAAATGTGAGACAGATTTAAGTTTGACGCGCCGCTCAACTCCGCACCGTTTTCCGGTTTGCGGAGAGCGATTTTGTGTCGCTGGCTTTGGGAAGTCGGGAGGGAGCGCTTTTTCTTTGCTTCGGGTAGATGCGCCACTAAAACTTTAGCGTGACAAAAGTGAAGAATATGAGTCTTTTGACGCGTCTGTTAAAGTTTTCACGACAACATTTAAAAAAAAAAATGTAGTCTCAAATCGAGCAGGTGCTTATTGAGCTTGCTAACTCTTTCACCCAGTTCACGTCACGCGCGTATTTTCTTGGCCGGCACAAGCGGCTGTGGGAGGAAAGGGGAATAGTCTCCTTTCTTCTTCGCGATTTCTCCGCGGCTAGGGGAGGGCCGGAAGGGACTCTCCTCATTTTGTTGCGCTGTCGCTGAACCGTGACTTTTTTTTTTTTCCCGTAAATCAACATTGTCCGCGAAGACGAAGCAGAACAAGCATACAACCGCGGCGAGAGTACTTGCTTTCAAAGCGCGTCACCTTTGTCTTTAGGTGACTTCAATTTTCCTGGAGTCACGAATAATTAGCGGGCCAGCAAGCAGACAATAGTCATATTGCCAACATCTAAACAAGAAAAGGCAGGCGAAAAAACGATCTGAGTGGCGATGTATGTAAACAAAGTTATCCAGGATCTAAAAATCGGTGAGCTTATGTCCGGAGAGTTAGTATACGGCGAGCTTTTTACAGCGAAGTTGTTTATGGCTAGGGTTCTGTGAATTTTTCGTGTGCGTGACCAAAAACTTTACGCTCGCACCGCCGCACGCGCCACACGCACACGCCTTCCCCGTATAAAAGATTCGAAGTAAATAACCAAAATAAAGCGTTGACGAACGAGCGTGCAAGATACCATTTGTTTTAGGTTTTTGCTTTAGAACAGTTACTGCTGCAGACACCGGCACATGCGACGCCTGGAACATCATTTCCTGCGTTCTCCTTGATGCTTGGGTTAGAGAGCCTCAATGTTCTTTTGTTTAAGGTGATGCCATCGTTTGTGGTACGCGATGCCGACAGCACGCGCTCACGGGGAAAATACAAAGAAATCGCAGTAAACAAAATATCGCCATAGCACAGTCAGCGCCACGAGCGCTTGCAAGAACATGCTCCTTTCACGCGCTTCAGAACAGTAAAATAAAAATAAGCGTTCGAAACAAAATGGCCAGATGTCATCACCCCAAGCAAAGCGCACATGAAGGCACCCTAGCTTGGGTAATTTAGCAATAGGTCTAATCAGTAGATTAGTTATCGATAGGCACCATTCTCAAGATCAGTAGACTCTCAGGTAGATAACGGTTTATCAAAGATGTGCCGCTGTGCGACCTGCGGGGCGGCGGAGCAAACCTCACCGGAGAAAAGCTCATCGGAGATAAGCTCAGCGCCAAACTGTCCGATGCTGAGAAAAGCTCACCTACACTAAGCTCACCTTCTAAGCTCACAAGAATCGAGCGTCGACTCAAGTGAAATACGCTCACTCAACTGAAGTATGCTGTGATGGCTTATGCGCATGCGGTCATTCTGCCCTTCACTAGCAGAATATATTTTTAAAATAATAAAACATCGTGTAACAAACACGTTAGGCGTTGCCCGACGAAAATAAAATAAATATTTCCGACAGAATGCTAATTTAAAAAAAAAAAAATACCGGAACAAATGTCGATATAACGCTAATTGAAAAAAAAAAAAAGGTCGTATTTCCTCTATCCCGGCTACGTCAGAATTAAATATGGTGACACACAAAGACGCTGTTGCATAACACGCAATCACAACAGATATATTTGAGGTTTGTGTATTTTCAGTGTCAGGTCGGTTTGCCTTTGAGGAGCGGCGACACTGGTTTACGCTGTAGACGAGAATTTTTTACAGTGCAGTACCACTACAAGCCTGTGGTCTTTAACGTGCATCACGCAGTAACCATACATGACTGCACGCACGCCACCACAAATAAGTATGTAGTATGTTCATGATAATGTCTGATACATCATGTGGAAATGTTTTCTTGCACCGCCATTGCGCTAATTCAAAATTATAAAAAAAAAATATTATCTGATTTTTTTTTTACTAAAGCTTACTAAAGCTAGAATGCAGCCGACGCTACGAGCTGGCGGGACCAGTCAAGCAATGATGAAAACAAAACGTACAAATGGCGTTCGTCGACTTTTTTGTGCATGTTATGACCGGGTAGTCCAATCAATCGCAGAGTGCCTCGCGGCTTTGCGCTTTTAGTGTGCGCGTGTGCATTTGTGTAGTGACTTTCAAGCTAGTACAGCGCGCAAAACTCTCGGGAAATTCCTGCGGTAGTCAAGCATACAGCACGAAGAGATGGCACTGGTCACCAGCCGATTGAAATGGAAAACGCACAACGCTGTGACACAGTCACCCATTTAGGATCCCAAAACCTGTCGTTCCCGAGGCCACGGCATCATCTTCTCCCATCATTATTATTTTTTTTTGCTTTGTCATTATTCGCGGGATCCCACCCCCTCTGCAGTGCAGTGACCGTCACCCCCTCCTCGCCACTCGAAAGCGGTCATTGATCGTTGTTTTGCTTTTCTTTCTTTTTCTGCTGTTTTTGTTCCAACTTTCTTCGATGCCCTTCACCCCCCCCCCCCCCTCCCCCCCCCCCCTTTTTTTCCCCGTTATCGGACAGGGAGTCAAGAGGTCCAAAGAGTCAAAAGGTCCAATAATGAATCTTTTGACTCGTTGGATCTTTTGACTCGCCCGACACGAGTCAAAAGATCCAATGTGGGTCAGGAGGTCCAACGAGTCAAGAGGTCCAACGAGTCGAAAGATCCACGGCGAGTCAAGAGATCCAACGAGTAAAAAGGTCCAACGAGTCAGAAGGTCCAATAATGGATCTTTTGACGCTTTGGATCTTTTGACTCGTTGGACCTCTTGACTCGGAATCCTTACTGGGGGGGCTTACTATGCCACCAAAGATAAGCTAACGTACCCTAGATAATTTTTTTTGTTCATGCAGCCTTTTGACGATGCATTAGCAAGATTGTGATTCTCTTTCCTACTAGAATCTTTTTGGGTTCGAAATGACCAATAGAATCGACCTATGTCCTGCCGTGTTACCAACCGTCCAATCAAAAATGGACGCCCGTGCCCGATACAATTTTATCAGGCCGGGCCGGGCCCGGGCCGTGTATCCACCGGGACGGGTCGGGCCGGGCCTAGAAATCAAAAATTCTGTCGGGCTCGGGCCGGGCCCCGGCCGTGTCTCTACCGCGCCGGGTCGGGCCGCGGGCCTAGAAATTCCGGCCCGTGCAGTGCTCTATCACGCAGTACTCACGCACTGCTCGTTCTTCCAGTGTCCAATCATCATGCATCATCATTTATTTTCCTTGAGGGCCGGTTGGTCATTATACAAGGGGGTGGCAATAGAACAAAAACAAATAGAACAGTAAACAAAATTATTACACTGTAAGCTAGCTAGGTAGGTTAGATAAAGAGAGGGTAATGGCTTCAACAAATTTAGTAGTATTGTTAAAAGAAACGATGTTATGAGGTAGTGAATTCCAATCCTCGGTGGCCAATGGTAATGTGGAAGTCTGGTGATAAACAGTTGATGATCGAATTCGACGTAATTTACATAGGTGATCTAGACGCAGGAAAACACGATGGGGAGGTGATAGCAGTGATTCTTTGAGGTGGCTATTGTGATAAAAAAATTCGATGAAGGAGAGAAAGGCGAGATACTCGGTGGCGAAGGGAAAGTGAATGAAGGTTAGCTGATTGCGTAATCCTGATATGCTGGTATATGGTGAGTAGCTATTATAAATAAAACGAAGGGGACCATATAGATGAGGCGTATTCAAACTTCGATCTTATGGGAGTAGTATACGCTAGTCGTTTTACGGAGGGTGTAGCAAGTTTGAGGTTACGGCGCAAATATCCGAAAGAACGGTTAGAATCAGAAATAAAAGAAGTTATGTGAGTATAGTCCATGATAGGTCAGAGGTGAGATGAGCACCCAGGTATTTATAAGATGAGCATGCTATTACTTGAGTGTTAAAGAGGTAATACGAAAATGGTGTGGCACGCGAACTGCGGGAAAATGATAGGGATCTCCATTTATGAAGTTTAACGTCATCTGCCATTCTTCACACCAGTGGATTACAGACTCTAGGTCTTCCTGGAGAGCATGATGATCATGGTACGAAAGAATGGGTCGGTAAATGACACAATCGTCGGCGAGCAGGCGCACAGAAGAAGCGACATCAAGGTGGATATCATTAATATAGATTAGGAACAGAAGGGGTCCAAATACGGTTCCCTGGGGGACACCTGACGTTAAGGTAGAGGTGGGAGATTTTACGTTGTTAACGGAGGAATATTGCTTACGGTTAATTAGGATTTTAGAAATCCACTTAACAACAGAGGGATGAATATAATTATCATTAACCTTTGTTAAAAAACGTTGGTGGGGTATTTTGTCGAATGCTTTGGAGAAGTCAATGAAAATGGCGTCAGTCTGAATATTCGAATCGAAGCTTGAATAAATATCAGTAAGGAAGGCGGTTAGCTGGGTTTCACGAGAGTAAGATTTACGAAATCCATGCTGATGTTCAAAAAGAAGGTTATGAGAGTCAAGAAAGTTTATTATATTTGAGTGAAGTATTTGCTCCATGAGCTTAGATGGAACACTGGTGAGAGAGATGGGACGGTAAGTACTTATTAGTTGGCGATCACCAGTTTTGTGAACAGGTATTACGTTAGCTATATTCCAGTCACCTGGAACTATGGAAAGCGTGAGCGATTGTGAGAATATGTCACAGAGGAAAACAGAGGAAATGTGTTTAGTGTTGATTAATACCTTCGAAATAATTTGGTCGTCTCCAGAGCTCGAGGAGACCTTTAGGTTTTCTATTGCTTTCAATACGCCTGCGTGGCCAATTATGATAGGATTCATCTGAGGGTGAGATAAGGGGTATGAGTCGGGAACGTTTAGCAAGTCTTCTTTAGTAAAGATTGATGTGATGATATTGTTAAGGTTAAGAGCGCTATCTTCGTCTGAAAGTGGGATGCCGTTGTCGTTTATGAACTGCAGAGGAAGAGACAGAGCGGGGTTGACCACTTTCCAGAACTTTCTGGGTTTATTTGTTAAAATGTTGTGGAGGTCGTGAGTATAAAACTTGGTTTTAGCTTCAGTAATGGCGGTTTTGCATATTCTAGCACACGCATAATATGCATCCTACGAGGCTGAATTGTTGACAGATTTCGCTCGTTTATAAAGTCGTGGGTGGGCAAACCGGAAGAACACCCCGCTACTGTACCCCCGTCGTCTGCATCGCTGCCCGCCGTAGACCCTGGCAAGTTTCTTGGCCATATTTTTTACAGGAAGAGAGCTACGCTTTGTAAACTTTCAAGAAGAAACCGACCTGTGAAATACACCTTTGACGAAACGATTATATTACCACGTGCAGGTGTCGATTTTTACGGTCCATTTTAGATCGAGCCTGGTGACTTGACCACCCTATATTACCACAAGGCCTAATCAAAACCTCGACCAGTGTGTGTGTGTGTGTGTGTGTGTGTGTCTCTCTCTGTGTGTGTGTGTGTGTGTGTGTGTGTGTGTGTGTGTGTGTCTGTGTGTGTGTGTCTGTGTGTGTGTGTGTGTGTGTGTGTGTGTGTGTGTGTGTGTGTGTGTGTGTGTGTGTGTGTGTGTGTGTGTGTGTGTGTGTGTTTCATTACCATAAGGTCTGATTTCTCCGAATGTCATAAGAAAGAGCAACAAAAACCTTGCTCAGTGTGCTTGAATTTATTACCACAAGAGCTGACCTGTCCAAATATTCCTAAGACCAGCAACACAAACCTTGCCCAGTGTGCTTACATTTATGACAACGAGGCCTGATAGTACTAGGTTCTTTTAGTACCTAAGTGTCTGTTTCACAGTTAAAATGGCTTACTCTTACTTTTATTGTTTTTTGTGCGGACATCATATTTCTACATTCCAAATCTTGGAGAGTTGGGAATATATAACGATTAAACTCCGATAAATTCCAAATTGTGGTGAACGGAAAACTTTTAAACAAATGAAATTCGGTAACACCGAACAGGTTATACAAAAATAACTTCGAAACCCTAGAAACCCCAAAGAAACGACCCGGCAAAAATAAGTGGAGGTGCCGGGGATCGAACCCGGGGCCTTTCACATGCAAAGCGAACGCTCTACCACTGAGCTACACCCCCAGCGATCATCTCGAGAAGGGATCTCACAAACTTTCCTTGATCCTCGAAATTGATGTCGAACCTTACGATTCGCCTGATCTTGCGAACTTTCGATCTCTTGGCAAAATCGACAAAGATCGACTTCGTGAGGAGATAAACTTTCGTACAGAAAACAAGACCAAAAAAGAGGACATGGGCGACAGACTCTCTGTCTGTCGTTTGTGTCCTCTTTTTTGCCCTTGTTTTTTGTGCGCAATTTTATTTCTCCGTGAACCACCACCAACTAACCCAGCTTTCAACCCTGGCAGTTCGTCTTGTTGAACGGTGTCGCCCGACTTCAAGAAGTATAAAATCATAGAGAAAATAATTATTTACAAAATAGCCATGGAATATTTACCAATGTTTACACAATACTATAAAGCCGGCTTTTAATATCCTTGTTAGTTCGAGAAAATGCTGCTCCTTTTTTTTCATGAGGTGGTGCCACCAGCCCGCTTTTAACTTAATCGCATGCTGCGCAACTGCTTCTATCGAATTTTCGCCGAATTTCAGGCTGAAAGGTTGACTTCCTCTACTTTTCGTTATCGAACTAGAGACGAAAAATCGAAGACGTTGTCTCTTTGTTAGTAGAGACTGTCTAGTAATAAAGCTCGAGGTGCGAAATGCATGGTCAACCTTGAGGCTTTGTTTTCAAGCAGTATGATTTTCTTAAGTAAGAACGAGTTGGTTTTGATTTTCTTATTGTTAATCAATACTGTCTAGTAGATGTCGAGGTTGTGAAGTGTTGGGTTTGCAGCTTTGTTGGCGTGTCACGTTTAAAGGCATTGTGTTTTCAAAGTGAATTCTGTGTTCTTTGGCTAGTTGCTCCGGTTTTCTTGAAGTCGTTGCCTGTGACGTCACATGGCGTCATGTCACGTGACCTATGCACATAGACTTAACGAGGAAACTGACGTCATGTGTCCTCTACACCAATTCAGTTTCCCCACTAAATTTAGCGGGAAAATGACGTCACATGAATTCATGTCACGTCGACCTATAGTTTCCCCGCTAAATTCAGTTTTCCCGCTAGATTTAGCGGAAAAATTGGCGTCACGTGACACGGTCACATGACCTATACGCAAATTCAGTTATCGCTAGATTTAACGAGGAAACTGACGTCACGTGTCCTCTACACAAATTCCGTTTCCCCGCTAGATTTAGCGGGAAAATTGGCGTCACGTGGTCTCAACACAAATATTATGTTCCACGACTTTATGTCACGTGACACAAATTCAGTTTCCCCTCTAAATTTAGCGGGAAAATTGACGTCACGTGACATACACATAAATTCAGCTTTCCCGCTACCCGTCATTCCCCATACTCTGTGGACACTAGTGATGGGGCGAACCTCCGGAGGGTGGGTTTGGGACTGTGTCGGAGGATTCCGAAACTTTCTGCACGAAACTTCGGTTGTTTTGAAGGTTCGTCAGTTTCGTCGCTATCTAGCCAACATGGCGTTCTTCCTTTTGGCTTTGTGGGCGTTGTAGGTGTTTCTTTCCGATCATTTTTTTGGATTATCTTTTGCGTTATAGCAGTAGATACCAGGTTGTCCGCGGTGTGTGTGTGATTTTCGAGGATCTTATGATCCCCTGATGAGACCCTGAGGCTTGCGGGCGCGTCGACCCATCGACCGCGTGTCCGAGAGTCAGAGCTCTAGGTGCAGTCCGTAGGCCTCAGAATATTTCGGTCGCGAATCACGGTTGACTGATCGGTGAAATCATTTCCACTCTGGAAACACGCTGCCAGTGGTCTTCAGCGGAGCATTCTGTGAGGAAGTCGCCTAACTGTGATGCACGAGCAATAAACGTCTTGGGGTAAGCAATAGATTAGTATATTTCTAAAGAACTAGGAATAAGTTATATAGCCACTGCAGCAGATGAAGCAAACCTCGTTAATCTGTACTGTGCAAATAGCTTTAGCTTAGCGAAGGTCTGTCACTGCCATTTGCTTGCAGCCTATATGCTGCTTTGAAATGTAGTCGCTTGGTGCGTCCCCTTGCAAACGTACGGAAGTACCCGCGTTGATGGTACACTTATCAAGTTTGTTGGAACCAACTGTACCTAGATCTACAATGTTTATTCCTTATAAACATGATACACGTGCACATTACAGGAGGTTTCGGGTTTCATATTCTCGATTGCGTAACACAGGCGTCGGAGATTTTCCGACACAGTCACTTCCATATGCCACCTGTGTTGTGTCAACGCAAGCTGCAACGTTCCCGGTGCTTGGAACGAACACCACACACATCGCCGAGCTAATGATACGATGAAAACGAGGATTGGGATTTGTGATAATCGATTTCACTATATCTGCCCACTTTTATTTGGCCACCTGACGACGTTACAATGGAGCTTGTGAAATCAAAATCACTTTGGCCCACGACCGTGTTGTCCGTTATTTTATTCCTCCGTATCTCAGATTTTATCTAAACAAGCCTATTTTGTAAAATTAAGTATTTATATTTAAAGTTTAAATTATTTAATGTGGTTTATAAGATTGTTTTGTTAAAAAAGTTGCAGCGCTCAATAATGTGGTCTAGCCACGCTCCGAAACTATCCGAACCTATACGGATCAAACCGAGGTTCGGCCGTTCTTCCAAAACGTTCCGAAACCCCTGTTTCGGGTTTGAAACCTGCTTAGGAAAAAGTTTCACCCCCTTATGTAATGCGCATTGGGCCTTTAAGCGTTGAATAAAAAAATAAATCACTAGTGGAACAATGGCCGACCCCACGAAGAAAGTCAATGGTGAATACCTCGTTTTAATAGACCGTGTCTCCCCCTCCGCTAAGCCCTTCCGCTACCGGGAACTCTACAGTCAAGGCCATCGGCACGCAGGCGCAGTGGCGGTTTCTTCGTAGCGGAGGCTTAGCGGAGGGGTAAACACGGTCTACTAAAACTCCCTAATGAGTCAATGGGGTGGAGAGGAGTGGAGAGACCCGGAGGCAGAGCTTGAGAAGAAATGCCTGGAGGTTGCTAGCGTTTGTGGTGCAAGAACGCCAAGAAACTTGCCATACAATATATTTAGGATCTTGAAATCGAAGCAGAGCAGCCCAAACGTTTCCGTCCTATGTAAAGTTGATAGAGCTGTTTATTTTTCTTCTTTTGTGTGTGTGTCTGGGTGTGTGTTCTACGCGTGTTCTTGAAAAACAAGATATTCTTTTGTGTGGATATTTGCGTATAGAAGGAGGATGATTAAATAGAATCATTAGCTGAGTTCGAGACGTCTGCTATTGTTTCCCTTTGTTCCACTGTCAAAATGTGTTTCCTCTTTCTGCCCTAGTCTCGGGTTAAATGCATAATGGCAAACTTATCTTAAAACACGAAATGTTTGTTTTACGGAACCCTCAAAAATTGCAATTTTGTCTGTCCGTCGGTCCGTTCGTGCATTTCCCGCTGAATTTAGCAAGCCAATTAGCGTCACGTGGCTTGTACACTTTGGGGAAATTAATACGTCAATTCCGTTTCCCCGCTAAGTTTTGCGGGAAAATATGCGTCACCTGACGCACCAATTCCCCCTCCTTCTCCTACCCTCCGCCTCCCTTTCATTCCCTGTCCTTCCCCCTCCTAGCAACACCTAGATAACCCTAGGTGGTGTTGTCAATAGGTGTCCTCTCATTCCCCCTCCCCCTTCCTTCTCTCTCTCCCCGTTCCATCCCCAGTCTCCTACGGTGCCCTCCCTTCCTTCCCCCCTCCTCGCTCCTTGGTCATGTGAAATACCAGTTCACATTCTCCACTAAAATTAGCGGGGAATCTGAATTGGTGAATCGGTAAATAGACTTCATGTGACACGCCAATCCCCTCCATCTATTCCTCTCTCTCCCCTCTCCCATTCTGTTAGAGTGCCCTCTCCCGTGACGTCACCGCTGAAGGCGATTGAGTCGGGTCGGGATAGCGCTGATGTGAAGACATCGCGCGTGAATATCCCGTCGTAAAAACAAGATTTTACTGATACAAGAAAGTAGTTTAGAAAAAACAGACGAGCTAGGAAACAAATTTCGTTGTACCGGAAGCGATCGGGCGCCTTGGAGCAGCGCTGACATGTAAGCCTCGCTAGTGGATTTACATTTGTAGCTAAGAGTTTATATTAACCCGGTCACGTTTCATTGCCTAGAATGGAACTAAACTAGAAAAGTGTGCATAGGCAAATTATTAGGGCATAAAGAAATTGTTGAGTAGTGTGAGTACGATACCTGCACAAAGATGCCTCGGGAAAGATGGGTCTGCATTTAAGCAAACTTCTTTAGTAATATAAATATCGCTCGTAAATGCTGACATTTTATAAACAATAATTCTTATAAAATGGCATGACATTGAGTGATGCGACATAGAGAAACAGTTCATATAGTAACAGTTTAACGCATACAGAACCAAACACTCACGGAAAGTATTGCCTACAAAAGCAATAACGTATTGCTGAGCAATTATGCTGTACTTTTTACATAAGACATTACAGTTTCTTCATTGGAGGTAATAAAGACGACGGCAAATGACAGTCGAAAAACATTCTCTTCAAAATAGTATCTACCGCAACATAATTATTCAAATCAATTCAATTGATAAAAGTTGTCACGGCTTCACTACTCGGACACATATAAACGCTTATCATTTTTATCGCTTATCACCCAACATTTTGTTTTGGTCAAATGTCTACATTGCACCACAACAAAAACATCAACAAGGGAACAGCAAATCCTTCCTGAGCTGCTGCTCAGTCACGAGACGGAGGTCTTGCTAAAGACAGAGATACGGACGCGTGATTCTATCTCGAAGACTGCGCTCCTAATTGCCCCATATTCCGCTTGCGTAGCGTCCCATACGACAAGCAAATGGCATAAGAACTTCTTCCCTCTTAAAGGCACCTGTGCTGTCAAGCCACCGCCGTAAGTAAATATGGGTTCTACCACCTAAGACAACGGCCCATTGATGCCTCTCGACATCGCTCGAGAGACTTCTTTGAGTCTCTCACAAAGTCAAAACAAAACACAAAGGCCATAGTATAAAAAAGAAACAAAAATCACAGACGAAGAGGTTCATATGACATTAACGGCAGAAGCAAGCCAAAAAACTGCAGATGGGAGGGCGACGAAAATAATCCCTGGAGAAGGGGAACAAGAGGGACAAAGGACAAACACAAATCTCCAAACACAGCTAGGTGACTGGTGCGCGACCGACAAAATCAGCCTGGTCCGGGTATCGAGCCCCTGGGGCTCGATACCCGATTATTTTCGTCATTCTTGTACAGCTCGCTTGCACCTTTGCATTTAATTGCATTATAATCATACCGGAGGGCACTTCTGAAAAAGCGACAGCGCGTTGCATAACCGAAGATGTCGTCGTCGTGCCTGTAGACACTCGAATCTCAGAAACACTCGAAAGGACGCCCAGTAGGGAGCAGAAGTTCGTCTGCTTCTTTTGCAGGGGCTCTGGTGACGTCAAAACGCCGAGCTCTCATTGGCTCTAATTGAAGGATAGTGGGTAGACCTCAAGGCAGCCTGCTTCGAGGTCTACCCACTATCCTTCAATCAGAGCCAATCAGAGCTCGGCGTCGTTCTGACATCACCACAACTCCAGCGCAAGAAGCAGACGACTTGCTCTCCGCATAGGGAACGATTGAATATCCTATGACCCATGCGGTTTCATCTTGACGGTGGCGGCGACGCGACGACAGTCGGCCTCTGGGTCATTGGGCGGTGGTTTCGTTTCTTTCGTTGTAGATAACATCCAAACTTGCAACACCAGCTTCAGGAATAAATGAAAGCTATGTCTAGTTTTGTTTTGAAAACGCTATCTTACACTAAACGCGTGAATTTAAAAATGCATGTCGTAACATTTCGAATATGATACTATGACTACTACATCGTTTGTATACACCAACTCATGTTTACAAACAAACAGGAGCGCCCCTAGCAGACGCCACCGGCGACGCGCATGCGCGATGGGGGTGTGGGCAAGAAGCTCGCCGTCGCCCATAAACAAACCATTGGAATGCGATGTTGTCAGCGTCGGTGTGAGTCCTTCTGTCCTTTTTCGCGTTCGAATTGTTGATTCTATGTCTTCCTGGCGATGTCTGACTACTTAAGCGGTGTCAGCGAAATTACCGAGGCTCGTTATACCGCCAAACTTCGCGTGAATAATGTGACATGTGGCGATTCATTCCGCATGGACGCCGCAGTATGTACGCTAAAGCCTGATTCGCATGATGAGATTTCGCTCGCAATTTTCAGTCGCGACGCCGCTCGGGCTGCAAAAGCGTGAACCGTAGCTAAGATGGTCAACGTCGATACTGAAAATCGTAAGCGGAATCGGACCAAGTGAATTAGGCATAACAAGTCGTTGATCGTCACTGGTAACAATGATCAACATCTCCTTGTATCTACTGTTTACATCGAGCCTGCTTACAAGTCTTCACATTTTAGTCTTTTGAGGCCTGCACTTACTTCTTATCGCAAGTACCGGGCCAACATTTGGTCTACGGGCCGGCGTCGTCTAAGAAAGCAGACGACAAGCAGAAACGTTTGAAAGAGCAGACGACAGTTCGAACGATCAGGCGGCCGTTTGAACTTGAAGACGCACTGAACGTAGTTTGCAGGTGGTCCGCACAACTTGACGGTTTTCTGGCGTTCAAGTTGGAACAAAACACTGATGACCAGAAGTATCCGTGAAATTCAACCCAAAGTGCTTCCCGCCCAAGCAATCGTTGTCCGACGGCGTCTGCTTTTTCCTTTTCACCGCACATATCCAGATTCTCGCACGAACCGAGCACGTGAAAACTGACCTTCAAACCTTTCTCGACTTTTTGGTACAGCCCCAGTTGCGGCGTTTTGACGAGAAGGCAGGTTTTTGTCTGTTTCCTTTCAAAACAACGCAGGATTACACGTCTGGCATGGGGACTTCTGTCCACAGCCCAGCCCCCAGACCGGAAGTGCGCCCGACGCGCCACCACCGCGCCGTGACGTAACAAAGATGAGTTCGTGTATACACCAACTCATGTTTACAAACAAACCGGAGCGTCCGGAGCACCCCTAGCGGACGCCACCGGCGCCGCGCATGCGCGATGGGGGTGTGGGCAAAAAGCTCGCCGTCGCCCATAAACAAACCATTGAAATGCGATGTTGTCGGCGTCGGTGTGAGTCCCCCTGCCCTTTTTCGCGTTCGAATTGTTGGTTCTACGTCTTCCTGGCGATGTCTGACTATCTTGAGCGGCGTCAGCGAAATTACCGAGGCTCGTTACACCGCAAAACTTCGCGTGAATAATGTGACATGTGGCGATTCATTCCGCGTGGACGCCGCAGATTGTACGCTAAAGCCTGACTCGCATGATGAGATTTCGCTCGGAATTTTCAGTCGCGACGCCGCTCGGGCTGCAAAAGCGTGAACCGTAGCTGAGATGGTCGACGACGATACTGAAAATCGCAAGCAGAATCGGACCAACTGAATTAGGCATAACAAGTCGGTGTTGGTCACTGGTAACAATGACCAACATCTCCTTGTATCTACTGTTTACATCGAGCCTGCTTACCAACCTTCAAATTTAAGTCTTTTGAGGCCTGCACTCACTTCTTATCGCAAGTACCGGGCCAACATTTGGTCTAGAACCGGCGTCGTCTAAGAGAGCAGACGACAAGCAGAAACGTTTGAAAGAGCAGACGACAATTCGAACAATCAGGCGGCCGTTTGAACTTGAAGACGCACTGAACGTAGTCCGCAGGTGGTCCGCACAACTTGACAGTTTTCTGGCGTTCATGTTGGAACAAAACAAATAAATCTGATGACCACAAGTATCCGTGACTTCAACGCAAAGTGCTTCCCGCTCAAGCAATCGTTGTCCGACGGCGTCTGCTTTTCCCTTTTCACGGCACATATCCAGATTCTCGGACGAACCGAGCACGTGAAAACTGACCTTCAAACCTTTCTCGACACTTTTGGTACGGCCCCAGTCGCGGCGTTTTGACGAGAAGGCAGGTTTTTGTCTGGTTCCTTTCAAAACAACGCAGGAATACACGTCTGGCATGGGGACTTCTGCCCACAGCCCCAGACCGGATGTGCGACCGACGCGCCACCACCGCGCCGTGACGTCACAGAGATGAGTTCGTGTATAGCCGACTGTCCGAAATCAAAGGAAGGAGAAGCCCAACTTGCAGGATCGCCTCCTCCTTCTGTCGTTGATGACGTCATGCCCTAAGCGTTGAGGCCTTTCCTCTAGGTGGTTTTGCCCCTCTCCCTACCTCTTCTTCCTCCCTCTTCATTGTCCCTCCCTCCCCTCTGCTACAGCGCCCTTCCTCCTCCTCCCCACTTGCCTCTCTTCCTTCTTCCCGGTCACGTGACACACCAATTTAGTTTCTCCGAAATTGATAAAAAAAAATATATAGGCTTTTCATTCCCAAAACGACTGTTGTTCCAAACAATTGAAGCAATCGATTCTAAAAGTTGCATTTCGTGCATTAAATAAATTTCGTTCATTGAAAATAAATCGCTGCCTTTGTTTTTATTTTTAGAAATTAGCGCGGGGGAGGCTGTTTGCGCACATTCATTTGCGGCACTGTCACACAAAAAGAATTCCTAAGCAAAAAAAAATTGGAAGTGCCGGGGTTCGAACCTGGGGCCTTTCACATGCGAAGCGAACGCTCTACCACTGAGCTACACCCCCGACCCGCAGTTTCGCTGAGAAATACGTTCGTCGAGATAACGAATTTCATAAATATAAAAGACGTTGCGGTTTTCGAAATTAGTGACCATCAGACACGAATCGTACGCTTTGAATAATAATAATAAGAAGACGAAGAAGAAGAAGAAGAATTTATTTCTGAAGTTTGGGAATAGCGGAAATATAATGCAGGTCCGTCAAAGCCATCAAGGGCTTGTGGGACAGAGCCTAAGTGGAAGTGGCACCAAGTCAGGTATTAGGAAAAGAAAACTTGAACGTCGCAGTAGCTAGGAATGCCGCGAACGTTTTTCGACCTTGTTAAACTAAGACGTTCGACGCTTTTCAAAATTTCGAGCATATTACGCTGCAAAATTTGATGTTTGTCGAACTTTCGAACTTGATAGACTGAAAAATTCGAGGATGTTTGAACTTTCGAACTTCTTGCACTAAAAAGTTCGAAGCTTTTCGAACTTTCGACCTTCCTACGCTAAGAAATTCGCTAATTTTCGAACTTTCGAACTTATTTATCTAAAGAATTTTCGAACTTTCGATTTCTGAAAAGTCAAAAGTTCGACAAACTTCGAACTTTTAGGGTAAAAGTTCGAAGTTTGTCGACCTTCGAAAGACCGGCGGGTGGTTTCATTTGTATTCAAGCAGTAGGGTACATTCGTAATTTTTTTTTTTTTTTTGCATTTTTACATGCGGTGCCGCATTCCTTGCGAAAGACAATAACGTTTATTTCAATCATCTGGCATGCTTGGTTTTAAAGAAATAGATTCCCGAAGGAGCGAGGAAGGACGACGGGTTTTTGACATTTGTCGTTTGTGCCATATTTGAAGCGCGCTATAGCCGAAGCTATTTATGGTAGAGATGTTAAACTTTTTAGGAATAATTTATGTATAGTCGTCTGAAGATATGATTATTGTTGTTCAAGACGAGTTTCGAAGAAATATCCAAACATGTATCTACGGACAATTATGCCCTAAACTTGGTAATTTGTTCGTCTAAATTGTTTGAGGTATCGCATTTAAATTAACACCACAGACAGTACATATCATTACCATCTGCAGAATACAAAATAATGTATTCATTGTTCTTTTTTCACGTTAAGGAATAAATTAACTCATAGGGGAAGATTTCTAAAATTGCTCAAACTCAGCACATCATAAAAAAAAAAAAAATTGTAATTTTTTTTCTCATTTCACGTTCCTGTGACGTGTTTCTTTTACCCTGTACACATTTTGGTAGGAGAAACTTCTTTCGTAGTTCTGGGCCTCTGAATATGCAACAATACAACACTTCCGGCGGGTTCCTGATAGTTTTTTTTCTCCAGCTTTTTATTTTTTCACTTATTATTATATTTATTTATTTATTATTTTTACCAATGGCACAGTTATATAGGTCGAAAAGACATAGCTTTGAACTTCCGAACCACCGAGCATGTGACGAGTAGTGCCTTCTGACAACGAGTTTCTAATAATGACTATCTACGCGATCTTTTATGCAGTGAAGAGCGACAGTAGCTATACATATGCATAAATAATTTCAGATTAAAATAAGCTCGACCGTGCCCTCTTTCCCCGTATTGTTTTCTTTAACAGTCTGAAATATCGGGGGGAGCGGGGGAGAACTGGAGCCCCCCCCCCCCCCCCCCCCCCCCCGTTTTTCCTCTTCCGACGCCACTGGTATGGTAGAACGCTCCTCGACCTCAAGTTGTGTCAGCTTCTGTGCTTTTTGCTCGGCGTTTCTTCCGTCCCGGAAAATAAACCTCCAAAGCAATTACAAACTAAAAAATTGTCAAGGTGCAGGCGAGCTGGTGTATGTTGATCATGATACAAAATCCCGAGACTGGGAATGAAATTCGCAAGAAATAGTGTAAGAAGAACGAAAAAAGGGGACAGAACAACGTCTCAAACTCAGCTGAGTTGAGTTTGAGACGTTGTCCTGAGCTGAGTTTGAGACGTTGTCCTCTCCCCTTTTTTCTGTCTTTCACTTTCTCTTTCAAATCTCATTCCCAGAGCTGACTTTAGGCGTTGTCCTGTCCCCTTTTCTCTGTCTTCTTGCGCTTTTTCTTTCAGATTTCATTCCCACTCTCAGGATTTTTCACCATGTACAAACTAAACTTATTATATGCCAGCGTCACTCGGGCAGCGTTCGATCGGATTACTACCAGCGTGCAAAAGGGTAGGGAGGCAGTTTGCCAGATCGCTTCAAGTTTTTCTGAGCCTCAACCACCTGCCTGAACCTGGCCGATTCGAACTGGATGAGTATCGTTAAACAGTGCGTTCGTGTGATCCCTACTTCGTGATGCACGTTAATGCCCCCCCCCCCCCCCCCCCCGGGCTGGCGGTCACAATTACTGATCTACGGTCACACGTAACTCTGCACTGGCAAATATTCCAGCACATCCGGGACACTCGTCGTCTCATTTAATTGCCTGACCAACTTCGCGCAGTCTAAATATCACGCCCGAACTTTTTTAAACCTGGTTTTGTGAAAACCAGTGAGGCGTGAAAACGTTATTTGGAACGGGTACTGTGGCGAAACATGAAAACCGGACTTCGAACTTTGCGCACTTGGACTTGAAACAAATTCGAAACCTTCGAAGTTTTAGAGCGCAGCTCTTAGGGGCCCGTTTCCGGCTTGAGCGGTGTCGGTGTCGCCGTCGGCGTAACCGCGCGATGCATTATGGGAAATGTCCCATAATGCACCGCGCGAGCCCCCCCCCCCCCCACACGGGGTAACGTGACCTGGGGTGCAGGTCACGTGACCCCCCAGGTCACGTGACCCCCCCCCCCGATGGCGTCATCATCACTAATGACATCACAGGCATCCGCATCGTCATCGTCATCATCACTGATGACGTCATTGATGACGTCATCGGCATCCGCATCGTCATCGTCATCATCACTGATGACGTCATCAGTGACGTCACTGATGACGTCATCGGCATCGTCATCGTCACGTGAGCTCACGTGACCCCCCGACGTCACGTGACACCCCAAGGTCACGTGACCCCCACAAGGTCACGTGACCCCCCCCCCCCAGTACCCTTCCCTCCTCCTCCTCAAGAGCTGCGCTCTAAGTCGGTGTTACAAGTTTTAAACGGCTTTCACTTTTTTTTTCGAATTTAGCCCTAAAAGAGAACCGAAACCTTCGAACTTTTCGAACTTTATGTAGAAAGAAATTCGAAATCTTCGATATTATCAAACTTTATGTCTATAAGAATCGAAACGTTCGAATGTTCCGAATTTCAGATGCAAGAAATTCGAAATATTTGAAGCTCTCGAATTTCAAGTTAGAAAAGTTCGAAATATTCGAATTTCTCGAACCTCAAGTAAAAATATATTCGAAATAATCAAACCCGAACTTGTAGAAACCGTGAAAGCTTCGAAATTTTCGATTCAAATCTTCACGATTTTTGAAAGTTGCGAATTTTGTCGAAACCTTTCGAATTCGAACATCAGTTCGGTTCGAAAATATCAAAACCTTTCGAATTCGAACCTAGGGTGGTTTGCAGCATCTCTAGCAGTAGCACGAAGTAGAGTCTTTGAAACAAAAATGCTTATGCATCGCAGCGGCATCAAGTTAAGTATAATAACAAAAAAACGATTCAACGCTGCAGTAACAATAAAAATACCAATGAACAAAAAAGTCAGTCTTGGAAAAAGCTCGTGAAGATTGACAGGTTGGTCAGCGACACAAAAATGGCAGACTTTCTCAATACAAACAATAATAATAATACTGAAAATGATATCTAATAATTATAAGAATGATATAATTTTATTCATTCAAAAGGGACATGTGTATACAGAACGACGCAGGTTCTTCGAAATTGTCGAGGGATTCACGAGTGCCCAGTGGCAGATTCAGAAGGGGGATCAGGATGTCCCTGACCCCCCTCTTGAACTCTGCGTGAGTAAAAATTTTGAGCGTGGAAACGGGGGTGGGGGAGGGGGGTCCTTGAACATATGATACGCTGACCGACATCTGACCACCCCCCCCCCCCCTCCCTTCCAGGGGCTTATGTTTGCAGTGGCTTATGTTTGGTAAAATAGAACACCGACATGATGTTCTCCAACCTCCAGGGAACATAGGCGTGGTATGGGCGACGAAACATTAATAACACATTTCATCCTGCAAACAGTAAAAAAATTCATAGGGTCTCTTATGTTATCCCTAAGACGACCTGAAGGCGAAATCCCAAGCGCCGATGTAAACGTGATAGCAAACCTCCTAAGACAGCGCGCTCTCTGACGACGCACTTTTGACGCCGTTTAATTGGTACCTTTCGCTTTGGTACCTTTCGTGTCGCCGGCGTGTTTTCGTACCTTTTATGTCACCGACGTGCTTCCGCCAGGTCCAACTTGTTTCCGCTCAAGGACTTTGAAGGTCGACTGAACGATGAGCCATATAAGGCTTCCGCCTTAATAAGGGGTTGGCAAAACGAGAATGGGTAACGGTGTTAAGGGCTGGTGGACGGACAGGCTGAAGACCGCTTTTTGCTATAAGATTGACGAAGTTTAATGAGACATGATTAGATGATGGTATCGTTGGTCAGTCCCCCCTATATAGCTGCGGTGATGCGACGACATTGCGTCACCGGCGAGATCCTGGTGTAATTGGTGGTGGCTGTTGGCTTCGTTGAATATGAGGTTCAGCAGCCTCTGTCATTGGCCCGGAGGTTTATGTCGTCGCAGCAGCAGCTTCTCTTGATGTTAAAAGACGAGGGAGACGAAAACCCGTTGACGTTGGTAACTTCGGCAGATGTTCGAAAGCCTTGATTCCAGGTCTCCGAGAGGGTCTCTGCCAAGCGATGGTGTTGCGGACCGTCCCTCTAAGTGCGCCGTGATTCGAGCACGGCCTCGTAGGAAGAGAAAAACAACAACGGTTACGCTTATATCCTAAATTCATTATATTGGCGTGACGACTGCAAAACTAGGTTTTCGCCCATCTTGAAAGTCGTGGAAGTCAACCTTTCAGCCCGAAATTCGGCAAGCATTCGATAGAAGCAGCTGCGCAGAATGCCTGTAAGTTAAAAGCGAGCTGGTGGCACCATCTCGCGGAAAAGGAGAGCAGCATTTTCTCCAACTAACAAAGATCTTTATTTTTTATTTATTTATTATTTTATTTAAAGGATACTACAGGCCATTGAAGGCACAAGTAGGAGTGGGGTACAACATATGCATTCACAGATACAACAACAAACAATTAACACGACATTAAAAGGTTTACAACAACCAACTAGCAAATATACAGGATATATATATTAAAAAAAGGGGGGGGGGGGGGGGAGAACGACAACCATCACGCAGCATGTAGCTCAATCATGCAGCAATGTACAAAGCAACATGCTAGTCATCAAGACGTTCGAGACCTTGTACAAAGTTGGTGTCGATGAATAGTTCGAGAGGTAAGCCGTTCCAGTCGCTAATGTGCGGGGGGAAAAGCTAAACTTAAACATGTTAGTACGCGCAAAAATGGGTGTTAATGAAAACTGATGTCTGCTTTACTATAAATACAATACTATAAACCCTGCTTTATAGTACTATAAAGCAGGCTTCATATTGTGTAAACGTTTGTAAATATTCCATGGTTATTTTGTAAATAATTATTTTCTCAGAGATTCTGTACTTATTTAAGTCGGGCGACATTGTTCAACAGGTAGAACTCCCAGCAGGGTTGAAAGCTGGGATAGTCGGTTATTGCTCAGGATAAAATAAAAAGCGAAAGAAAAAAACAAGCCAAAGAAGAGGACGACAGACAGACAGTCTCCGGCACGTGTCCTCTTTTTTGTCCTGGTTTTATGCGCCCTTTTTTATTTCCTCATAAAGTCGACCTTCGTCAAATTTGCCAAGAGTTCGTAAGTTCGCAAAATCAGTAAAATCTCAAGGTTCGACTTCAATTTCCAGGACTGAGGAGAGTTTGCGATATCCCTCCCGCTGCCGATCGCTGGGGGTGTAGCTCAGTGGTAGAGCGTTCGCTTTGCATGTGAAAGGCCCCGGGTTCAATCCCCGGCTCCTCCACTTTTTTGCCGGGTCATTTATGAGGGCCACTTTTACTTTTATATAACCCATTCGGTGTTATCATATTTCACCTGGTTAAAGTCTTCTGTTCTCCACAATTTGGCCTTTATCGGAGTTTAATCGTGATATATTCCCAACTCTGCAAGATTCCGAATGTAAAAATATGATGTCCGCACAAAACGCAATAAAAATGGGAGTAAGCCATTTTTACTGTGAAACCGACACTTCGCTACTACAAGAACGACATTCAATATGGTAGCGCCCTCGAGGAAATCGTCTATAGTCGGTGACAGATTATGGGGAGAAGGTTGCCTGCCCTCTAGTGTTTAACCTGTCACCACTAGGAGCGAGAAGAAGCCTCGCGGACAGTTCATTGGGGGCTGTGCTCCCGGTCGACACAAAATAAAGCTGCGGACGACAGATTTCTGCACAGGAAGCTTGCTTTTCTTTTTTTTTTCATAATTAAAAACAGATCCCATTCGGGTTTTTCTTTCGGTTTTCACCGTATTTAATAACACCGGCTCAGGGGTTAATTTCGGCGTTTATCAGTATATTACCAAAGACATGGAATCCTGATTGGGACCTCAGGTGATTTTTAATTTTCTTTTGTCCCAACTTTTGTCCCTACGGTGAGCTCTTCACAATCATCGTCACGCAGTACTCACGCACTGCTCGTTCTTCCAGTATCCAATCATCATGCATCATCATTTATTTTCCTTGAGGGCCCGTTGGTCATTACACAAGGGGGTGGCAATAGAACAAAAACAAATAGAACGTACAGTAAACACAGTTATAACACTGTAAGCTAGCTAGGTAGGTTAGATAAAAAGAGGGTAATGGCTTCAACAAATTTAGTAGTATTGTTAAAAGAAACGATGTTATGAGGTAGTGAATTCCACTCCTCGATGGCCAATGGTAATGTGGAAGTCTGGTGAGAAACGGTTGATGATCGAATTGGACGTAATTTACATAGGTGATCTAGACGCGGGAAAACACGATGGGGAGGTGATAGCAGTGATTCTTTGAGGTGGCTATTGTGATAACAAATTCGATGAAGGAGACAAAGGCGAGATACTCAGTGGCGAAGGGAAAGTGAATGATGGTTAGCTGATTGCGTAATCCTGATATGCTGCTATATGGTGAGTAGCTGTTATAAATAAAACGAAGGGGACCATATAGATGAGGCGTATTCAAACTTCGATCTTATGGGAGTAGTATACGCTAGTCGTTTTACGGAGGGTGTAGCAAGTTTGAGGTTACGGCGCAAATATCCGAGAGAACGGTTAGTATCAAAAATAAAAGAAGTTATGTGAGTAGTACATGATAGGTCAGAGGTGAGATGAGCACCCAGGTATTTATAAGATGAGCATGCTATTACTTGAGTGTTATAGAGGTAATACGAAAATGGTGTGGCACGTGAACTGCGGGAAAATGATAGGGATCTACATTTATTAAAGTTTAAGGTCATCTGCCATTTTTCACACCAATGGATTACAGACCCATAGGTCTTCCTGGAGAGCATGATGATCATGGTATGAAAAAATGGGTCGGTAAATGACACAATTGTCGGCGAACAGGCGCACAGAAGAAGCGAAATTAAGGTGGAGATCATTAATATAGATTAGGAACAGAAGGGGGCCAAGTACGGTTCCCTAGGCGACACCTGACGTTACGAGGTTATGAGAGTCAAGAAAGTTTATTATATTTGAGTAAAGTATATGCTCCATGAGCTTAGATGGAACACTGGCGAGAGAGATGGGACGGTAATTACTTATTAGTTGGCGATCACCAGTTTTGTGAACAGGTATTACGTTAGCTATTATCCAGTCACGTGGAACTATGGAAAGCGTGAACGACTGTGAGATTAGGTCACAGAGGAAAACAGAGTAAATGTGTTTAGTGTTTATTAATACCTTCGAATTAATTTGGTCGTCTCCAGAGCTCGAGGAGACCTTTAGGTTTTCTATTGCATTCAATATGCCTGCGTGGCCAATTATGATAGGATTCATCTGAGGGTGAGATAATGGGCATGAGTCGGGAACGTTTAGCAAGTTTTCTTTTGTAAAGATTGATGTGAAGAAGTTGTTAATGTAAAGAGCGCTATCTTCGTCTGAAAGTGGGATGCCGTTGTCGTTTATGAACTGCAAAGGAAGAGACAGAGCTGGGCTGACCACTTTCCAGAACGTTTTGGGTTTATTTGTTAAAATGTTCGGGAGGTCGTGAGTATAAAACTTGGTTTTAGCATCAGTAATTGCGGTTTTGTATGTTCTTGCACACGCATGATATGCATCCCACGAGGCTGAATTGTTGACAGATTTCGCTCGTTTATAAAGTCGCTTTTTTCTTGTTAGCATGACTATGCACCGTTTTGTTATACCATGGGTGACAGTTATCAGATATGATGCGGGTCAGTGGGCTGAAGCGCTCAACTAAGTGGATCAGCTTATTTTTATAGAGCGTCCAATTTTCATCGACGGTTCTTTCCTGGAGATTAACAGAGAATGATTGGTAAAAGTCTTCGAGGCATGAGTTAATAGACACATAGTCGGCCCTCGCGTAGTCGCGAATGTATTTGCAATAATGTGATTTCCGAGGAACAGAGAGAGAGAGAGTGTTATGTCGATGACAAGATGGTCGCTAATTCCTGTTAAGTAGGTAACGTTGCTAAAAAGAGAAGGTTCCTGACTTAAGTACAAGTCGAGTATATTGCTGCAGCAGTCGGTAATCCTAGTAGGCTGGGTGGTAATATTTGTTAGGTTATAATCTAGGCAAAGATCTATAAATTCTTGAGAGGAAGTGCAAGTGGATGTGAATAGGTAGACCAATTAATATTCGGGTAATTAAAATCCCCAAGAAGTACAACAGAAGCGTTAGGATATTGAGTAGCGAGTTCAGAAAGACACTTATTAAGCTCAAAGGTGTATTCCTTATTACTATCAGGTGGCCTATAACATACGCCCAGTACAACAGATGGTGCCGTAGGGAGGTAAACCCACACGACTTCTAGTGCGGTAGAAAGTGGAATGAGCCGTGACGTGATATAATTATTAATAGCCAAAAGTACGCCTCCCCCTTTCTAGTAATTCTGTCGCACCTGTACACAAGAAAGTTTGGATAAGAAGGAAACAATTCAGCATCGGATATGTTATGATTCAACCATGCCTCAGTAAGAACAATAAAGTCGGCGTTGCATGTTTGAATCAAGGAATTCACATCTTTTCTGTTTGGGATTAGGCTTCTAATGTTAGCAAACCAAATAGCAAATAGAATGAATAAAAGGTACCTTATTGATAACATGGGGTTTAGCAGTTTGATTGTGAGTGGGCAAACGAGAAGAACGCCGGCATTGCTACGTACATATTTCAGCAACCGAGCCGATAGCGTCATCGAACACAAAACACTTGCCACCTATATACAGTTTATCGTGACGCACCCGAAAAGGCGTTCTCTTTGGTCTGGCAAAATGAATAAGACGACGTCGCGCGAGCCTTACAGAAAGTGGAAAATCTTCTTTAATTGCAATGCGTGAGCCCTTAAGCTTGTGCGCAGAACCAAGAATGCCCTCTTTTTCTTTGAATTATGAAAACTTGACAATGATGGGACGAATTTTCTGCTGATGAAATGCTCCTAAACGGTGAGCAACAACAGGAGCAAACAGTATCTGCGTCATGAAGACTGTTAACGCCGGCAC
>JABSTQ010008214.1:0-49583 GCA_013358835.2 Ixodes persulcatus | reverse complement strand
TGTAGGAACAACCGACGAGTACAAATTAAAATTTCTTTAGTGGATTGCGAAAGCAGACAAATTGTGTCTTGGACATGTTAATTCTAATTAGATTTTCATCAAACCAGTTTATCAACTTCGTCGCGTTCTCTGTCAATAGATGTAATGCCTCGTCATAATTCAGATGACGAGATATGAAAACAGTATCGTCTGCATACTGAAATATTCTGCCGTGGCACTCTGGTTGAGATGTCGTTCACGTACAAATTAAATAGTAAGGGTGACAGTAACAGATCCCCGAGGAACTCCTCTTTTCTCATTACGCGGGAACTTTCAAATTTCTAACACTTACAATTTGCGATCGATCAAAAAAGAAGTTTTCTAGTAAAGCGAAAAAATGAACCGCGGAAGCTAAAGTTACAAAGTTTCTGAAGAAGCAATTTATGGCTTACCAGTATCGAACGCTTTAGCAACATCTAGGAAAAGGGCGCACGTAAATAGGTTATTATGAAATGCAGTGTGTATGAGATCGGTGAAATCCTCAAGGAGGGACTGAGTGCCTCGTCCACCTACGAAACCGTATTTGTTCTCTGATAAAGCTTCAGAGGTTTCAAGGAAACTAGTCAGTATATTGGACATGTGTTTTTCCAATATCTCGCCACTACATGGTGAGATTGAGATGGGGTGATAGCAGTCCAGCCGACTTGGTGTTCCCCCCTTGAAAAGTGGTTTTACGAATGCGGTGTTTAATGAAGCAGGAATGTTGCAAGACAACAGGATACCATTTATTGTGACAAAATAACGCTTTTGATAGTTTCCGAATTTCGGCAGAGGTCTCCAGTTCGTATGCCATCGATACGTGTAGACTTTTCCCGCTTTATATTGAATAAAATTGATTGCAATGTGTGCTCATCTATGGGGGGCAAAATAGCAGATCAAGATTTTTTGTCAACATGACTAGGAGTGATTGATGTCACTCCGCAATCCCTGGCGATTCCCGATGATGTCGCATATAGCTTGTTGAAGTCATTCACACTTGACTGAAAGTGCGAACCGAAATGCTCCTCCAGGGATTCGATCATGGGTTGCCTAGATGCCCGCCCTCGGTGTGCGTTTATTAAGTCCCAGGTTGCTCGTGGATTGGACCTCGTCTCAAAGAACTTCTTTTTGGAAGTAACGACGCTTTGAGGATCGGATCATCGCATTCATTTTGTTTCTTGCGCAACAGAATTCTGCTCTTAGCTCCAAATTACTAGGAACGCCACGAGAACGTATTCATTACGCCTCTTTGTCTTTAATTACTTTTAAGATATTGATGTCAAGCCAAGGCTTATCTGATCGTTGTTTGAAATTGACTACTTTCTAGGAGGCCTCATAAAAAGACTGAAAAATCGCGACAAAAGCAGGGTATACATTACAAGGTTCTGTAGATTGCAGAAAGTCATTCCAGTTGAAAGCTGTGACTAAAACATCGAATTTAATATTATCTGCTATGATTACACACGTTTGAATTCTTCTACTATATTTCTGTTGAGCAGCTTGGTGCTCCAAGTGACAACCTACCAAGTAGTGATCGGAAAGCTTTTGATGAATGACAGCTGTTTTCACAAGTGCATCTGGGGTTCTGATATTTATGTGATCGATGCAAGAGACGGCTGGTCTTCCTGATAGAACTTCTTCTCTTTTGGGATGTTAATGGTATTTTCAATTATATAGTCCGACAGTAAACTTAAACAGTCACAAACTGTAGATTTGTTAGGCTTCAATGAGTCAATATTCATGACCCCTGCTTCAACAAAATTGCCCTTTTGATCGCAAATATTTGAGTTCTTCTAGAAAAAGCGAGGGGTTCTCCGACGGTGGCCTATACACTGCCAACAAGAATAAGAAGAAGGTGCAGTACGTAACTTTGACGGCGATTGATTCTGCATGTTGGAAATACAGACTTGAGCTCGACGGAAGCCATTTGTCCTTGATATATATGGCAATACCGCCGCCCCTACGAATATTACGCGTGTAAGAAAATCGTTATACCCATTCAAGATAAACTGATTACATTTACAAACTGACACATAATAATAATAATACTGCTTTATCGCATTCGTTCTCCAAAACCACCAATAGGGGATAAACTGGTGGCAGGTAAAATATAATTAAAACAAAAAGTTAACGATGTCTGCCACTGTTATGAAATAGGGTACGGGTCTATAGACGAAGAGCTATAAATCAAGTTCTTTTTTAATGTCTACAAAATTAAAAAAAAATAACATCGACGTGACGAAACAATTCATTACCACAAATTCGCATCTGGAGATATGGTGAAAATTTCGATTGCACAGAGGAATGAAATACACTCGTTCCTACTATAGCGCGAGCTGGCAAATGAAATCCCAGCGACGACACCAGTTCACTATCTATATGGCCGTGAACAACTTTATGTAATAATAAAATATCACGAATATTCCGTCCTTTAACAAGGTGCGCAAAAAGAGTTCACTGAGAATGTATTCACAGTCGTAATAACATCTCCTCCCAAAATACCCATCATAAACAATTCGAACAAATCGGTTTTCAACACTTTCGATTCGCTCTGCCTCAGCTGCAATCAGCGAATTCGATGCAGTACTGCAAAACCTCGAGTCTAACTCGCACCAAGGAGCAAAACAAGCGGACGACACATAAATAATTGGAAAGTTACGCGTAACGCCTGATATCATTCCCACCATTCGAAAAGCTTAAGCAACAATCCTGTTACATGATGTGAAAAGCAAAGATTGCTATCAAAATAAACGCCAAGGTCACCTACTTGTTCATCCCGTCCAATAGTTTGATTTCCAAGCATGTACAGGTACGAAATGTTTTTTTTTGTGTTTTGTACACACAGTGAGTATAAGTTTTAACTTGGTTAACTAGTAAAAATTATCAAAATTCTCCTCAGAACTGCGTAATACGCCATCCTGTAAAAGAGCACAGTTATCTTTTGATTGAATATCGATAAAAAGTTCTATGTCGTCCGCATATAAAAGCATCTTCGAATTCTTTATCCACAGGTTGGTATAATTGATAAATCGAAGAAGAAGAAGTGACCCTAGGTTTGATCATCGGAGGACACCGGAAGAGCGTAAGAGAACTTCTGATAGACTGCTCAATACACATCCACTATTTGGACTATCAGTAAGATAACTATCAAACCAGGTTAAAAGTGGCATCGTTATACCGTACAGTGATAGTGTATACAAGAACAATTTATGATTCACCTCATCGAAATACTTGGATAAATCACAGTAAACCATGTCAGCTTGTCCTCGTGAAAGAACAATCGATGCTACTTAACCCAGGAAAGAAGAGAGTTCGTTTCTACTGCGCGACCTTTTATAAATCCTTGCTGAACGGGGCCTAATTTTCGACTGGAGTTAAAAGAAACACGGGTATGTATGACCATCCCAAAAAAAAATCTTTCACAGAGCACACAGCAGAGATACAGGGCGGAAGTTCACTAGGTTTGACACGTCACCGGCTTTGTGCACTGGCACTATAATCGACTTTTTCCTCAAAGAGGGAAACACTTACTTAAAATGTAAAATATATGCTTTAGCAAAGGGGCAAACAAATCAACGCGACCCTTGACAATGAAACGAGGTAAAAGATCGGCATCCAAAAAACGCCCAGACTTTAATCTTTTCATTGCATCAAAAATTTTGACTGTGTCAACTTATGAAACTGTAAAAGTGTCGTTGCAGTAAATGTTACCAACATTTGGTGTACTTCCAGATACATCAGTAGAGTAGCACTCACTAAAATAGTTTCGAAAGATAACCGCTACTCCTTTAGGAGAAGAAAAGTAGTCCGTACTAGAACACTTCACGGTCCGGAATTTCTAGGCCCCGCACCACCCGGGCCCAGCAGAATTTTTAGAAAGAAGCTTGAGTCCAGCCCAAGCCTCAAAACATTTTTTTTTAATATCAGCAAGAGCCCAGCTTTAGCCTGACAGATGATATACATGAGCCCGAGAAACTTTGGAGCTTTAACCTAAAAACGTCCTGAGCAGAAAGCGAGTATATTTGATTTAAATTAGTGTAAAGTTGAACCGAGAGTTTTTTTGTTTTTTTTTACACAATAAATCTCTCAATTTCGTAGTTGTATTTTCGAGAATTTGAGCGAAATATGCACTTAATAAGTGCTTTTGAAAAAAAAAAAGAATTGGGCAATCTTTTATTTACTCTGTGCATTTCTTTAAACGAATAATAATAATAATAATAATATTAATGTTTTTTATTCACTTTTCGTTGTTAGGCTTTTCGTTGTTCAATTCGTTTCACAGAGAACTTTCCTCTCTACATGTTTTTTTGTGAAAGAACAATCCACATTCCGTTAGTGCACCTTCAAAAGGCTGTATAAGCATAACATTATCCATGGAAGTTAACTTATCTTTTGTGTCATAGTCAGGCGCCGCAAAGTGCAAAGTCAAGCTAACGTTTTTTTTTTGTTTTTTTTTTGTTCTTTTTGTTTTAGTTTCAAAAGCAGGAAAAAAGGGCACTCATGTTTTACCTTGCGTCTGGAGTGCCCTCGTTTCTTGACCGCACTTTCCCACTATCTGGTGGAAACATACACGTTTCCTTTTATACACGTAAAGGCTTTCCAGGTGCAAGACGCATTTGGTGTTTAAGGGCGTCGTAGTGATTTTGCATTTCGCTTGTTCGTTTTCATCGAATGTAAACCATGAATAAGTGCACATTTTGTTATCGACAATTTAGAACTTGCGGCACGCGACTGCCTAGCCACGGTCCGGGCCGGCCCGGGCCGTCACTGCCCGAAAATGTTTTTGTTCAAGTCCGAGCCCGGCCCGGGCCCGAGAAAATGCGTGCTACCCGGCCCGCGGGCGGGGCCGGGCTCGGGCCTTCGGGCTGGTTCGGACCCGTGAAGTGCTCTAGTCCGTACCATTACGTAAAGAGATCATTCTTGAAGACTCCTTTTTGTGTTGCCTGACGAACCGGCATAATTTATCGGGATGCCAAAACAGACTACTTTCAACATTTTTTTTTTATAAACGTCTTTGTTATATTCAAACAATTTTTTTTATTTGTGCACAATAAATAGTGAATTGTTTTACCATAATTCGACCCCAGTAGTTTTAGACAGCTTATGGAAGTGTTATTTTCTATGCATATAATTTAATAATTCTTTTGAAAGCAAAAGCGGGAGCTTAGTGGGGTTAGAGACACGCTTAGGAATGAACATATCGTTTGCATTTTTTACTATATCTGTCAGAGCTTCAGTCGCGGAATTAACAAAGTTATGGATAAAAACCACCGTCGAGTTGTTAGTCTTGTAGAAAAATGTACAACCCTAATTAATCACCATTACGATAAGCATTAATAGTTGGTGAAACTGTGAAGACCACATGTTCGCCCTGAAAAGCAAAACGTTACTATAGACCCCTTTCAAAAGTCACGTGCAGATTATTAGGGGATCGGAACCACTGCACAATGGCGGAGCGATTGCATCGAGGAACGTGCAAGTCATTCCACAAGATAGCGAACGTCGGAGAGCGGCCAACACTACGAGCCGACGAGCCAATCATTCAGCGCCGAAAGTGCAACGTTACTGCGATAATCACCATTTTAGTGGGTATGTTTTTTTCAGTGTGCCGTGACGTTGAGGTTTGAGCCCGCCATTGTGTAGGGATTTCACAGCTGCCATCAAAGTACCGTATTTCGAAAGGGGTCTATAGAAGGTTGGTGAAATCTGTCAGACCGCGCAAGAGGATCATTCAATGGCAATATAATTTCTATAGGACAGATGGAAAAACGAAATTCTAAGACATTCTCGGCATTGTTTTTGTAGTATTTATGTTGTGTGAGTGAATTAAAATAAAAAAAGAATGAATTAATTTGTGAGCTTTTACAGTTTTGGGTGATTCCACTGGCAAGTATATCGGATTTCCAGTCTATGCCTGGAAAGTGAAAATCCCCATGAAGGTTAGCTCGAAACCTTGAAAAATCAACTTTCTTTGGAGCGTTTGCAGTTAGTTAATAAACGAACTTGATTCTGATAGTGGAGGGAAGTAATAATTTCCAATAAGGTAATTGAAGCAGTCAATCGATAGCCTTTATATCCAAACACACTCTTTGTAGGTTTCCAAATCACGCCTCTGTACGAATGATGAGTATCGCGTACCTAAATTAAAATACCCCACCAAATTTTTGCCCCGTGGCATTATAGTCTCTGCTTCTACGGTAAACGGCGTAGGACAAAAGACAATAACTGGCGCTTGAAACTTCTAAAAGGCATGTTTCCGGTATGGAACTAATGTTCAAGTCTGCAGAAACAACTGTTGACATGCACCCATCTGCTTTAGTCCGAAGACCGCGAGTATATTGATAGTAGCATCTCACTTTGTTAGAAATTTCGCGATGCATCGAGATTATTCGGTGTGAACGTGCGAACTGAGTCTAGCTTCCCCCTCCCCCCCCCCCCCAAAAAAAAAATGGTCGGATATACATCCCTCGGACTAGACTCTGGGCTATTACTAGCTTCAAATACGTCGGGGTTTGCTGCAACACAAACAGATGAGTACAACTATGTTTTCCACTTACAAACGGGTCAACAAAAATGGTAACATTTGCGACTGTCGTGTTAGGATAAAAGCGTGACGCAAACAATGCTTTTCTAATAGGCGGCCGAGTAACCACGGTCACCTTATATTATTTTGCCGTTCCCACCGATGGCTTGCCTCGTCGTCGAGTGCCAACTAGAATGAAGCCATCGTCCACGGCCACACTTGAAGCGTCCCCCTGTCGAGAATCGTTTGCACTTCGCGAGGCGATATGATCCGATTGATGGTCGTCTTGGTTCCCACCTCTTGGTTCCGTTAGCACAGAGCCCATTCTTGACTGGAGCGATGTTTCGGTCCCGCTGCTGAAGGTGGCTTTCGTTGTCGTTTTTCCTGCCTCCAAATTGTGACTTTACGTTACAGCAGCCGAGTAACTGCGATTTTGCTGCTTCGAATAGAGCCCTCTTCGCCGAGTCGCTTGTGCGAGTAGGAAGCTTCGCATCGAAGATTGTGGTTATCCACTCTAAGACACTTCACCTCGGCGGTTAACACGTCAAATTTGGCATTAATTTCTTCCAAAGCAGATTTCAAGTCATTCATGGCGCGCTTGGCTTTGGACTCACAGGTGCTTGCTCGAAATGCATCACAATTCGAGTCTGAATCGGACTCATCCGTCGTCCCTTTCTGGTTAGGCTTATCTCCGGAAGCGGTGCAGCGCCGCTGAGTACAGACATTACATTTGTATGCACGTTTTCCTGATGCCAATGGAAGGGTACAATCTTCGAGTCCGACTTTCACGCAGTCGCAGTGAAACTTGCGCTTACAGCCACCAGGATACGCAAAGAATAGACCTCATTCAGATTCGCCCGCCACCTGTCGGACGTGGCGCCAATGTTCCTTCCGACGTCATCTTTGAGGTGACTGGCAAAGCGCTGTGGCCGTTTCCGGCGTGTGAAAGCGGCGCACAGCAACCGCACGACTGCTCTGTTCCGCTACGTATTCAACAAGAAAATCAAGTTTAAAAAATACCGACGTAAAATTCGGATCGTATTGTTTTTTTTTTTGTTTTTTTTTCAAGTTAAAAGTATCATAGTCAACGTTTGAATAGCTGTAGCGCTTTCCTGTACATTTCACGCTCCTAAAAGGCGCACCTGCACCTTAGTGTTGTGCGCTTTTACATGGCTCCGAAACGTTTTCTTAATATATGACACTTTCCACAATGACATGAATGGCTCATGATATTCGTATGCACCATCAGCGAGCATCTATTATTTTATGCGATTTTCGGGGAGCCTGATGTTGGCTAGCATCGTAGCTTCACTTGCTCAGAGCAACGGAGAGGTCAAGTCAACATCACTCAAACAGTGTTTAGTGTTTTTTGTTTTTCTCGTTTAAGAAGGTTTTTTAGACCCGATTGAAGGCTGATGCAAATTTCAGAAAAGCTGGTCGACGTACCAACTTGATTTCGCACATGAATAAAAAAGGCAACGATGTAAAAAAGGCGATCTACTTGTCTACCAAAACTGTCCTGGGCGCTATGCCCAGGACAGTTTTGGTAGACAAGTAGATCGTCTGCAAAAAAAAGGGGGTTTCCCAGCGAGCTCATTGGTCGAAGTGGCTGGGAGCTTGATAAAGACGTTCAAGGGGACACAGAAACCATCGCGCGAAAAGAGTAACATACGGCCTGTCGTCATACCATATATGCACGGTGTCTCACATAATCTCAAAAAGGTGGCTGGGCGCTATGATGTCCCGGTCGTATTTTCAGCGCCTAACAAAATGTCGCAATTATGCAGGAGAATCAATGACCCCAAACCGCCAACAGACCCATGCAACACCAAGCATAGGACTAAATACACTTATTGCACAACCGCCGTCGTTTACGAAATTCCAATGACATGTGGTTTAAGCTATGTAGGCCAAACTGGAAGATGTGCCAATGATCGGGTCCGCGAGCACGCCGCTTCAACTAGAACCACACCGTCAGGGCATTTGGCTGTACATTGCAACAGATGCTCTTGCGCCCCATCATTTGACAGCACTAAAATTTTGGCGAAATACAAAAATAAAGTGTCACGCGAGCTTCAGGAGGCATTTGAGATTAGGAGTAGGGGTGACAAATGCATTAGCGAGACTTCTCTGGCTCTGTCTACGGATGAGTTTGACTATTTGAAACGTGGTCTGGGCGGAGACTAACGTCACGTGTGGTGTTCGATGGTGTGCTCTCGTTGGTATATAAGTGTCTTTTTTCCTAATAAATTCAGTTGAGAGTGCGCCCTGTGTCGTTGTTATTCTACTCTTCGTCCGTGTTCCTTTGGCGCTTATTTCCCGTGAGTTTTCCCCTACAGATTTCGATGGAGTTTGAGCTATGCTGTTGAAATAATAAAGTTAGCGGTGACGTTAAAATGTCCTCACGATTGAGTTTGGCGATGGAGATAACTTTGTAGTAGTCAGGCAGCCAAAGTTACCAAAGTCAATGAAGATGGCAACGTTCACGCTCCCGGACGGTGCGAGACAAATTGAACTTTCACTGACAATGACTACGTTTTTTATATGTTCGGTTCAAGGTTCGTCAGGGACGTAAACGGGGAATACTGCACGACACTTATTGGCGCTGACAGTTGCCGTGGAAGTTTGGCTGACAGCCGAGCAGCAAGTGCTCTCATCTTATGCGTTGCTGGCGGCACAATCAGCTGCGACGTAGATATCATCGGGCATCGGTATGCTGCGAGTCGCGTTCTTTGGATGTTACAGAGGCGATAATCGATAACCCGGGACTGAAAGTGGGTGGGCTTCGCGCGCAAGGGGAAGACGGAAAGACGACAGCCAAGAAGTTTAGCGATGCGAATTCAGTGTTGTTGGCGGTAAGTGCTTAATACGCTGTGTTCTAATACAGTCTGAATAGAACATTTTATGAATGCGCTTGCACGAGAGCTCTCGGTAAAAAACGGTCGCCTCATTCAACGTGACGAGTGTCGTGCGAGATCGTCGCACGCATTCAGGCTTACTCGTGATTGCATGTGTATCATCCAAAAGTCTCGGGTCTCAACATCTCTGAATTGTTCAGCTACAGCACGTTGTGGAAGTTTTCACTTTACAATTTCAGGTTCAGTATTGTGCAGTATCTTTTTATTTTGCTTCTGTTTGAAGCGTTTCTGCTGCTTTTCTGTCACACGGGGTAGGGCCCCTCGTCAAGCTACAAGCTGAGCAGCTTGACGTTTGACATTATATGCCACATCTCCAACCTGTGTATATGAAGGAAAATAATGAGATTATAATCTCAATTGACGCTGCACCTCTTGGCTCTGAAGGCATAATTTTGGGTATTGTGCAAGGCGAGTGGAATACCGCCACTTTTTTTCAGCTATTTTTATTATTACATATTAGGCTTTTTGGGATGCTATGTAACCACTAGCTCCAAGTAGAGGCTGCATTAGCATAAAATGTCTATCGAGTCTTGATGTGCTTTTGGACAACTGAAAAGGTTTGGAAACATTCATGTCAGACACTGTCTCACTGCTGTGCAGGTAACAGCGAAAAAACCCTAAAGCCATGCTTGCACATCAATTCCTTGCAACCCCAATGGACGCTGTGCTGTCCCTGGCCAAGCTTAACAAAAAGCATCGCTTAAGATTCTGTTGTAGAGTAATTAATAGGATGTTCAAAGGCAGGTTTCGATGGTTGCAAAGGTACTGGGAACAGCAACATCACTTGACTTTCTGCACAATGCGAGCTCGTATAGCTCTATGTTGGGGCCTCCCCCTTGAGCCCTAAGAGTTCGACCCCAAGGACGGTGTAAGCTTTGACAGCAGAGGACAAGCTGTGCAGCACTGAAAATCTGGGAGATGGCCACCTCTTCAAGTATCTGCTGCCTACCAGGGTCTCCCTGCTCAAACTTGAGGCCTGGCAGCTGTTGAGGCTACTACGAGCTTTGTCTCTCGTCACATCTGCGAAATATACTTGTGTGTATCTGCTTGCAATGTTTTGTCATGCTTTGTAACTTGCCAAATAGAGCATACACGGCAAGTCCCTTTGGCTGCAGAGTGGTCTACCTAGCAGACAGTTCAAGCGGCATTCGATTCTCTCGGTGTCTTTTATAGACCCTGAGAGAATGGATGAAGAACTTTGATACGAGGACACTTTTTTGTTCGGTCCGAAGCAATTGCTTATCCATCAAAACAACTTACCTTAAGCCAACGGCAGGCACGTTTGGTATTTCAGAAATTGGTGTTTTATATTATACAGAAAAGAATAGAGATGACAAGTACTTGTTTTGTATTGCTGTGGTGTTTGGGTTAAAGAAACACTGCACCAAGCGTGTGCTGTCGGAGTTTTGATATGGCACCTAAAATTGAAACTTTCTATGTGTGTGATAAGTTGCTGCTTCTGAAAAAGCTTTTAACACAATGTTTTGGCAAGGGTAACATGGCAAAAATGCAAACCACATAAGCGAAATGCCAAGGCATTACAACTGAGAGAATGAAACAGGGCCTCCTCGGAGGTGGCACCTTGTTTCCCATCGACTGCATGAGCATTGTGGCTTTTAACAGCATAATGTTCCAAGCATAGAGGAAGAAAAGGCGACGAATCAACTGTGATTGCTGGTATTTGGACGATTGGACTTGAACCGCCGTATCACCGTTAATTGTGAAATTTCCGCTTTTCTGTACATTAAATACACCTTGACATCAGAAGTCGAGATACGAGTCTCAGCAGATAAACAATTGAACCGATATTTCTTGACCCAAAATTTGTATTCCATGTATGACAATTTTGTCGGGTATGACCAAGGTAGTGCTGCATATATTTTTTGCATGCTATACTAAAATCATGACGGACGCAAAATGGTGCTTAGGGACCGTGTTTTATTGTGGATGGAAATTCTGTACCCCCATAAGGTGCAACATGAGTATGGTCAGTGAAGATGACTGCTCGGTATGTGGAGCTGCTTTTCCCTCCACAGCCTGCAGACAAAGTGCACAAAAAGGGTGAATGCTTAAAAGAACATGCATTTTTAAAGACCATGTTAAAGAAATTACATAGAAACAAGAGAATCCCAGGGGTGTGGTGAGCAGTAGCGTATGACATACCGCTGCTTTTACGTTCTTTTAGAACTTTCATGCAGTGCTGGATATAGCAACAATGTGAGACTCCTGAAAGACATTTCGTTTTTGCGAGTACCTTCCTAACCAAGAAAGTGCTCAGACCAGCACACTCTTGGTGTGGGCTTTCTAGTACAACATGCAACCTATGAGACAAGCAGCCCTAAGCAATGTGAATGTAGCTTGGTCTAATTACTTTGCAGTAGACAGGCCTGCTCTGTCAATGACAAGAAAATTGGAAAGGGAGAAGTTAGTGGTTCGAAACACAACGCAACGTCAAGTTGCGTTGTGTTTCGAAACAGTTCGAAACACAACGCAACTTCAAGAAATGAAAAGGAGCGAAAACACAAGAGTGCTGCATTCATTTTTCTTTATGCTACAACTGTCTGTCATAACTGATTTCCAATGACAAGCTAACTGTCGTTCCCATAAATGTTTTTGGTGCTGCTGAAGTCCAGCTCTTCCGCATTCTGTTGAGCAAGCAACAAAGACTGTGAGCACGAGCTGCTCTGGATGTAACTGAATAAAACAAAGATGACGAAACTCGGCCTAGTATAACTCATTAGTGCCATATGATACAGGTTTTCTTTCCACGGTTTTCTAAACAATGCTTGCCAGTCACTTTTGGACCTTGATTGCACTTTTCCACAACTTGGGCATTCATGCTGCCCTGTTAGGTGTCTAGCAGCATGTGCAATGCAACCAACTGCTCCTGCTGAGTGGGCGAGAGGTCCTAAGCAGTGCATTCGGGGGCAGTTGAGGCCCTCACCATTCAGGGTGGCAGTGTACAGCTGCAGCGGAAGAAGACTAGCACAAGTTACCGATGACCGGAGTGGCAAAATTTTGACATGCCGCGCTAGGTTTCCCGAGCGCGCCGACAGAGAGTGCCAGTTACTTTCCACGTCTCAACATGCGGGTGGCCGGCAGAAAATTGAGGGATAAGATAGCTTTCGAAATGCGGGCTTTAGGATGGGCTGAGTTCTGCCGGCAACTCCCGCTTGTTGCGATTTTGCCGTTCCGGTCGTCGGTCGCTTGTGCTTATCTTTTTCCGCTGTTGCTGTACCTGATGAATGCTGCAGAGCTGACATGACACAGTTTCAGTAGCACGCATACATGGTTTGCAGGTCATGTCCTGTCAGTATAAAAGACACGGCCCTTTTGGGTACTTCCAAGGGTGCCGTGCTGGTGACCACCACTTGGTACATGTCAGATGCGGCTAATGGCAGAGGCTGCTGATACTGCCACGCGCGTCTCCCAGGAAGCGTGCACATGGCCGAAAGGTTATCGTGCTTAGCTTGCACACAAAGGGCTGAGGTACGATGTTGGCCGCACAGACACCTTTTTGTTATTTCTCTAAATGCTGCATTCTGGTAAATTGAAGAACCCCGCTGCTTGTCACAATTCAGAATGTTCTACGCGCCGAACTGCCGACGCCGATTGTTCCAGACCCCCATGCATGTACATGAGTGGCTCCGCGTGGCGATACAAGGAAAGCCCCGCTCTTGCGCGCGATTGTGCTACTCCGCCGACCTTCGGTGCCTGTGATGCTACCTCTGTGTAATTTTGTTTTCGGCACAAGTTCGCCAAATTAAACGTTTAGTCCCTGTTTACTCGTCACCTGATCATCTGTCATTTGTGACTTTTTGGTGGAGGTGCGGGACATTAAACAAAGGTGCGTGCGCGGCCAGAAATTGAACCTCGGCCCTTTTTGTGAGACAAGCACGAGAACCATTCGGCCACGGGCGTGCTTGCCCGGAGACAAGCGTGGCAATATATACTAGTGCAGGCACTTGGGCCAGGCCTAGGCAGAAGTTTAAACCGTCAAGTGATGACGACAAAGTTTGTCCGTATTTGTCGTGTTCAGTACGCAGAAGATATTGCCCTATATGGTGGCAAGAACCATCTGCTACTTAGTCTCAACTGGACTGCAAAAGATCGTGATCTCTAGCCAAAGGTGGAGGACTTGAACACCTTAGCACAAAAAAATTAAGAGAAGTATGCAAAACTGCACGCCACTGATATTGCCGAGTTCGACAGGCAATGCCCAGCCAGGTGCGTCCTGCTTCTACAGCCCCTTGCTGCAAATATATTTTAGAAGACCTTCTACATAAATAGCAGACTCCAGTTTTGGAATCGGTAAGCCAGTTTTGTCTTGTCAATTTCAGGAGGATGGGTAGATGTGGTGTTGCCGGGAATGTTTGAGGGGCGCAGGCAGCTGTTGGGAAACAGGACCGGAGACAGACATTTTTGCAAATTGACACTTAGTTTCATCTATTGGATCTGCTGTCTTTTTCAACAGGATACTCGAGTAACTATGTGTGAATTGTTCTGTACCATGTGTGCACTTAAGCTTTTGTGAGGCTTGCTGAGGTGTCACTTTGCTAGAAATATCAACACGGTTGGATCTACAACCACCTTGGGAGCAACCGAGCAGGCACAATACGTTAATGACAGCTTCTTCTACCTTCCTCATAGTTATGCACCGTGCAGGTCATGTTCACATTTTTGCGCAATTGCTGAGACGGGTACAAAAGCTGTCAGTTCGGGCCACTGGAGCCAGCACAGTTCACCATGATCACACTGTAGCAAAGCTGCAACCACGGACCATCAGTGGACACCCGGATGAGACTACAGACGGCACTCATGCATAATACATCTCCTTACATAGTTTCAAACCGCGTGTCATGGAGATGAATCCAGACTGTTTTTTATACCTACCATTTGGTGGTGGTGCAGCTGTGTTCGGTCCTCACAAGCACCTTTGGCCACAGCAGATGAGTCCTGCATAATCCAATTAAACACAAGTTAACGCACAACATATGGACAGCCTTTCTGGTTATGCGTTGATGTAATGCACCATTGCCTGCACCAACGACTCCTCCTGCACCTTAGCTATCGATAGGCCTCATGCACAGGTGTAGGGAAATTGACCTGTGAGCTTGAACGCTGCCATCCGAGCTTTCGAAGAATTATTACGAAGCAGCACACTCGTTAAAGTCATTATGATCAAAACCACGGCGTCTGTTCACTATTAGTAGGCAGTTTTAGCAGACCGGTACCGTGCTCTGCGGTGGCCACGGTACGGCTGGTAAGGCTTTAGGCGCGCGCTGAAAAGCATGTTTCAAGGTTACATGGCGAGCTCCCAGTAGCAATTCCGCTGCGCACGGCAACGATACGCTAAAACCGCCCATTGCGATTCCCAGCACTTACCGACACTGCAGCCAAGATGGTGTGTAGGGACGGAAGGGGCGCGTCCGCCCTCGAAATCATGCGCCTTCTCCCGCATCCTTGTGAGGAAGCTTCTTATTGGGGCCAGCATTCTGTCCTACTCCCCGAGTTCAGCGACAACACTTGGTTCACGTCTTCCACCGAACTGCTGCGTTGCAATCGTGACGTGACAACCTTTGAAAAAGTCCGACTGGACAGCTAAAATTCCAAAAGTGATGCAAATCTCCGTACAGACACACGAGCACTTGACGCTCGACATTACGCCGTCCGCCATAACGATTAATCGCGATTGCGATGCAGCTCACGTGTTGTGATCATTCAAATTGTGTCACTTATGTAGAAAGACGTGATTCACGCGACCTAAACTTGACACCGGTAATTGTATTTAGATTTTACCGAATTATACCTTTTGATAAGTTAAGAATGTTGTTTTTACAAGAACCTCCGATGTGGCGTTGCGCATTTCTCTCTAGGGACATTTTGTGGTTACAAATCCCGATGAAGTTACAACTCAATCGACACTCTCCGTGGGCGTCATCACCGCGCCGCGATGAAGTTCCCTACGAGTTGAGTTCGCCGCCGATGGAGGTTAGGCTCCTCCCACAGGCGACGTCACGATGAAGTTTCTTCATCGCTTTTTCCAGCATAGACAGACAGTACTATAACAGTCGGTCCTGTTCCGTAGGCGGTGACGTCACGGCTGTCACGCTGCTTCAGTTTAACTTTGATGAGATGTGCAACAAAAATATGAAGTCAAATTAAACATTCATTCATTTGTTTATTTCCGTGCTCATGAATGGCGAGTATAATATGCAATGAGGCACATAATCAAAAGGAGAACACACTAGTAATCTACGGCACTTGCAACAAATGTTATCTATTATGGGGGAGCAGGAAATAGGTGACAGTTAAATATGAGCCACTGAACGCCTAAATACTTGAACTCTTGAGTTAAAAATGTCGATGCCGGTTGTACTGAACGTGTTATAAAAATGTTGGATGCGGTTCATGGGACCGGAAAGCTTGATTTTCTTAACTGGAAAAGTGGGATTTGCCCTCAAAAGCATTCGAAGGTTTATATGTATTAATAGCTGATGTGGGGGCTAAACAATCAATGCGACCATGAACGCATAAATACAAAAACTTTAGATCGCGCTCAAGTCTTTTCGAGCTTAGTGTAGTACAGCCACATTGTCGTAAAAGCCTTTTATACTCATAATCGACACTGCGGCCAATGTAGCGACCATAAATATTACGAAAGAAACGTCTCTACTTGTATTTGATATTTGCCTGATTAGCACAACCAATAAAGTTCAAAACAACAGAACTAAATTCAAGCCTGCTACGTACTAAAGAAAAATACAAAATGAATATACAAACTGACGAAGGGATTTCACGCATTATTCTCGAGATAACTCCTAGCGTGTTATTTCGAGAATGTGATGATTGAACGTGTTCTTTGAATGACAATGAAGAAACAATATATACTCCTAAATCTCTTCTGCATTCAACCCTATGAAGATGTAGGTTTTCAATATAGTAACAAAAACTTATGATCTCCAATTTGTTAGCAAACGACATAACTACCGTTTTTTTATGATTTAGTGTAAACAGATTGCTGCAACGCCAATGGTGCACAGCATTTACATCCTCGAGTAGCATTCCGCAGTCATAGATGGATGACACCTGCCTAAACAATTTGATGTCGTGACCATATTGCAAAATATGTGAATGGCAGACACAAGTACCGAGATTTTTTATGAAAATATTGAATAAAATTGTCACTAGTTTGAACCCCTGTGGTACACCAGAAGATGACAAGTAAGGTCTGGAATGATGTCCTAATATTCGAACCATGTTTTTTCTTTCCATTAGATAGTTTGAAAAAATTGCAAAGCTGGTTATTTACTCCATGTGTCCCCAATTTATGTACAAGAATTGAATGATTCACCAAGTCAAATGCCTTCGACGGATCAAAGTATACGTCATCCACCAGCGCACGATGATCGGAAATTTGTGAATCAAAGTCTAAACATGACGTTATACTGGGGTCTACAGACCTTCCAAAGAAGAAAACATGGAAAGATGCCAATTTTATATTTAAAAAAAAAACTGTGTCAAGTGTTCAAACAAAACGATTTCAAAGACTTTTGAAAAAGCACAAAGCAAGGATACCGGTCTGTACTTCTTTACGTCAACATTCTTGCCACCTGTGTGAAAGGCACAATGACAAAATTTTCCTAAGCTCGGGAAAAGTAAAACTTGATAGAGACAAGTTGAAAATATGCGTTAATATTGACGTAAAAAGTGAGGAACAACCGTTAACAAGAAAGCTTGGGATTTCATCAATAGTCATTGACAGCTTGGGTTTTAGTCTTGTTATCGCAATCTCGATTTCAGCTTTTAGAAAAAACGTAATCGAGAGGTTATCATACTACTTGTTAATATCATCTGGCGTGAATGACGCAGCTTGGTTTGAAGAGTGAACTGATTTGAAATAATCAGCGAATGCGTTTGACACACATGCGGGCGCATTCAATACTTTACCAGATGCGTCAGATATGCTCATCGCAGAGAAGATTGTGGTCATGCAATCTGTGCTGAGCCGCCAGAAATACCTCGGGCCGCGGTTTAAGCTGCGTTCAACTGAGTCTTCGTTTTATTTTCTTGTCCCGCGTGATCAATACCTTAGCTAAGGCTCGTGATTTGGAAACGTTATTATACCCGTACTGCGTTTGTTGGACCTTATATTTCCTACGACAGTGCAGTTTTTGCTAATCTCGTACCTAAGCTCGTGCGAAAACCAACGAGGATAGCGGGATGAACTACGACACTTTTTGGAACAAATATTTTGATGTCGATCTTAATACAGTTTGTAAGTAACCCAACAGCAGAGTTTACCGTATTTGCTTCAATCCTGGTGCGCAGTCAAAGCTATCTAAAAATGGGAAAAGGTCAAGATAATTACCTCTATTAAAAGCGAACGATTCACAGTTTGTATGCGTCGCTTTCCTGTAGGAAGCGTTGAAAGAAGCGGAGAAGAGGACGTGCCACTCATTGGGGGGAACAAGAGGCTAAGACAACGGTGCGAGGGTATAAACGTGAAAGTTCACTGGAACGAGGTCCAGTACGTTTCCCGTCGAATTCTGAAAACTACTTAACTGCTTCATTCATAGATAGTTCACAGAATAGAGTAGAGTGTTCGCCTTAGATATTACACAACCATATGTAGAGAAGGGGTGCTCTAAATTACAATTTATATCGCGGACATTAAAATTTCCTAAATTAAGATTACGGTATTTTTCTACGTCTTGTTGATCACAGAGAAGATTCATTTGTTCCGAAGATCCGGTGACATCAAGGCTGGGTGGGAAGTAAAACGTACCAATGAGCAAGTTGGAGTACGGAAAATTTATTTCCACCCAGAAAGATTCGTACCTAAATTGAAGGACAAATCGCCGCACCAGCTGCAAATGTTTTTAACAAGAATAAGTGCACCACCCCCGAAGTTAGCCGACATGCCTCGATAATTCCAATCTCTGCGAAATACGCTATATGCTGGAGGAAAGTAATCAGATGATGAAAAAGAGTGGTTCAACCATGTTTCGCTTAATGACATTATGTCGTAATCACTCACAGCTACATTGTTATAAAATGTGTTGGCCTTAGAACATAGTCCGCGAAAGTTTTGATAGAATATAGAACACTCCATGAAGGAATGACTTTTTTTTTCAGTCGGCATTGCAGTTGAAGTATATAAACGTCCATGCGTCGAAGCGGTAACACGATGCCTGTTTCTACGTCACACGAGGAGACGTCAGGCGGCGCCACTCCATGTTCCGGAGCTAACTGGAAAAGAAAAAAAACAACAATAAACAATTTAAGCTTGTTATAAACTAAAACTTCAGAGCCGACGAGACAATATGGAGGCGTGTGGCGGTTTCAGAGCACAGCTAAAATTGGGGATTAAATTGGTCAGACCGGTCGAAATGGCCTAACGAAGAATTGAGCTGGTCAGGTTAGTCCAAGGATAACCAAACTGGCCATAAGAGAATTTAATCAGTCCAATTAAACTTGTCAGGGTGGTCGAACTTGCAATCAAACTGGCCTAACGAGCAATTGAGCTGGCCAGGCTGGTACAACGCATTCGAACTGGCCGTACGAGAAATTCAACCAGTCAAACAAAGTGGAGTTTGTCATTCTCCCTAAGTTTAACCATTAATGCGACGGTCAACTAACTTTTAAACGCCTTCATTTCATCATTTTCTAAAACATAGTTTGTATAGCATAGAATTAGGGTGTCCTTAAAAGTATTTGCAAGATCTTCCAATTAAGACTGCTGTCAAGACCGGTTATAACGAAGTCAACGGGGATCGTAAATTACTTCGCTTTATCCGCTTCTTCGTTATATCTGCACTCATAAAAATACCCCCACCCCCTTCCAAAAAAAACAACAAAAAAAAACGGGCTCCAGCCGGCACTTGTCTATCGCGCTTGCTGAAAGAGTTCGAGGCTTTCTAGCACGCTCTCTCTGGAAGATGGGAGCTCACCAACTACGAGAAGCTCCGATTGAGAAAAAATCTTGCGAGCTACGTACGGACCGTGTAGACAGCTGCGACGGGCGCCGCGGAGGAGGCCGGCGGTGAACGCCATTCTGTACGTTTATGCGCACTTCGATGAGGATGGCACGCTATGGTATCAAAAAGTTTGCCTCCAACTGTGCTATGTTGTTGAGGTGTTGAGGTGCCGGCGGTGACGGGACTCTTCATACTTCAGTGGTGATGACTCGCGAATCGGTGCTTGAGCGAAGTTCGACTTCCGCGCAAGACCGACCACAACGATCAGCGATGCAGACACGGAACTCGAAGCAAACAAAGAAGCACGCACGGCCCCGAGTCCGCGCTCAAGCTCGTCTTCGTCGGTATCGAAAGCCTAGATTTAAGAGAGGAGCAACTGCTCCATCGGGGTCACGTGGTTTGTGGGCCGCGTTTGCAGAACGAGTTGCAGCCTGCAAGGAGACCGAACTCGAAAGCGTTCACCTTCTGTAAACGCGTCTTCCTCTCCGCCCAGTTTTCTCGCCACAATGGCTCCGCGGCAGCCAAATGCAGCCATACTTAACCCAGCCATTAAAGACAGACGCCGCCTATGCTTCTGCGTTTGATGGCAGAGTCCCAGGGGGCGTTTACCATTAAATTGGAAATGCTCTCAAGGGATGGAGCTGGTCCCGCTCTTATATTGAAACTCTTTCCGTCATCTACGCCGGAACGTTGTTTGTAGCGCTTCCAAGGCCCCTTTTGCCATGCCACGACGACTTCTCCGCGCACGATGCTGTAAAGCCGCTTCCCAGATAAGAAGCGGAGAGCAGGCGACGTTGCAGACTCTGCCGCCTGCGGCCTTTCCAGCACCTTTTTCAGCCTGTTCTGGGTGACTTCTTGGCCGATACAGCAAAGTGCGGCGGTCTGAGACTTGATAAACTTTCGATTTCTTTTTTTAGGGGCGAAGCTCCTTAGGGTCTAGCCTTGTCCGTCCGTCCGTCCGTCCGTCCATTCGTCCCATCTGTCTTCTTAAATAAAGAAGAAGAAAAAATGTTTGCGCAGTTGACAGGATTCGAACCTGTGCGAGGAGACCCCAATGAATTTCTAGTCCATCGCCTTAACCACTCGGCCACGACTGCGGGACGAGTAGGGGGCTCTGAGATGTGGTAGTAACTCAAGAGCTGGGGATTTTATGAATGAAACGTTGCATGTAGCCTTTCTACGTCTATACAGGAGAGGGCGCTGCGGTCAAATGCTTATATAATCGCGTTAAACTTTGCATGCATGGGCTCAACGTTTATAGACGAGAGGACGCTGCGGTCAAATAAATGGATCCGCTAGAAGAACCACTGGATCCGCATTTCACCGATCATAAAGCTGTAATAATGAAGTCGAAACGCAACCCGGAACTCAGCACTAGCTATGAGCAATAAAAAAAAATCTGCACCATGAGCACTACCTATGAACAGAATAAGTGTCATCAGCACCACCAGAGCTTCGCCCCAATCAACGTCATTCACCACGTGGAGATGCGGTCAATTTTTTTTAATAATCACAAAATTTAATATTGATATATTCCATAGAGCCCCTCAATTTCCTTCGCTAGAAACAAAAACAAATGCATTGAAAAAGTGCGAACTGGAATGGGAAATCGCGATGGCTTTGCTGTAGCCGCTATTTTGCTATAACCGACCTCGTTATAACCGGTCTCGACAGTACTTTTGAAATAACTGAGTTTATATTGCGTCCTATTGTAATTTCAGCATTTGTTTTGTATCTGTTACCTAGCACAAACGTTTCAAAGGCTTCGACGTTTGTTTTAGTGAGGTAAGCTTTTAAAGGTTTGTTTTAATAAATCGTACACCTACGTCAGCTTCAATGTATATGATCCTAGCGTCAAGTGTTCCTAAAGAATTTATATTTTGACGAATTTAAAAAAGAAAGAAGTGTGACCAACCTGAATGCCAGTGGTATAACGAAAGGTATAAAAAAAATTATTTAAAAACCTCTGCTAACCATATTCAATTTGTAGGTATGAAGACTGACACGTTTTTGGGAAAGTCTTACAAAAAGAGCGATTCACCCTGAGCAATTTTGCTTACAATGTTTTAGATTATGAATAAATAAAAATAAATAAAATCGAAATATTCAATTACATTGTAAGCTTTCTTTTTAATAAAAAAGAATTTGTCCGAATTGCCATGTCGTGTAATTCTGAGTCGTATAACGGTCATGCGTATAACGGTCATATAAAGTTACGCAGAAATGCTTCCGACCGTTGAAAAAGATTTTACTCCAACTTATTGCGTGATAAATTTATTTTTCGAGTTATGTAAAGATACTCAACTGTTAATAAATAAAGTAAACATGCACCAAAATAAATAATATTGTGCTTTAAAATCAATTTAACTACTTTTAAAACAGACCAAGTGGCGCATTTCAAGAAGCTTTTGCAAAAAAAATACATGTCCTCGAAGACAGCGCGGAATCACGGAGATGAGTTGGAACCGGATTAGCGCGTGGGTTTATAATCATCTGTAATGAGGAATGCTTTCTTCTTTTTGGGTTAACAAGCCACTCGTCTTGTCTAAAGCCCAAGCTAATAATATAGCTGGATACACGATACCACGATAAAAGAGGTATAATATACATCATCATGATAAGGGAATGTATTTATACGTGGATGATCAAATACGCACTCTCGACATGTGTACCAGTCAAATAAGCATCAATATAATACGAGTGCGTCGGACGAATACACATTTAAGACGAAACATTAATAATACAGTGAGAAAACAGATTCCCACTTTCACGGGCTATGATACGAATATAGCTAAACCTAGTACCACAATAATGAGCGAATATTAGACCACTCTGATTTGAAAATAAACTCCACAGTTTCAATCTAATAAGTCACGATAAGCGAATGTAATACAATGGTAGGCTCGCATTATATTATGTTGCGGACATTTTTCTTAATAATCCACACTAGCAAAATGATATAACAACTCCTACGAATACTTCTTTATGGCCGGAAGTTTCAGTGTGCGGGGTAAACTTTAAGAGCCCGCAAATACTGCCATGCGCGTCACCGAGCGAACGCGAAGGTGGCGGTATGGTTACCGTGCTTGGCTTTCGTGCGGAAGCGCCGGGTTGATTCCTTGGAGCGGCGCGTCTTTTATTTATACTTTCAATTTCGCATTCTGGTCTTATAAAGAACGATTTACGAGATGCGAGATTGAAGATGGCCTTTAATGTAACCATGCTCTCTGCCTCTTAGCCCCATGGAATTCACTATGAAATGCTTCGCTACCTTTCTCCGGAATCCACTGAGAACCTTCTTGTGTTTTGTAATCTTTTGTGGGAAATGGCATTTTTCCCTCAGGTTTGAAAACAAGAACATACCATCCCCCTTTCTAAAGCCCAATAAAGACCCTCCGCAACCATCAAGCTACCGCCTAACAACACTGAGGAGCTGCCTCGGGAAAACTTTTGAAAAGCTTATAAACAGGCGGCTGGTATATGTGTTAGCAAGACAGAGGGTCTTTCATGAAGACCATTGTGAATTCCGTCAAGGTCGATCTACCCTTGACCACTTAGTTCACCTGGAAACTACGATACGCGCGGTTTTGTAGAGAGGCAGCACTGTGTCGCGCTTTTTTATTTACAGAAAGACATAGGACACAGCATGGAGGTATGGTATTAATTTTAAATCTCTATGCCTGTAATTTCAGTGGCCGTATGCTGCGATTCTTTGGGGACAATTTGATGGACAGGACATTTCATGTTTGTCTCGGCTCAGTCCTATTTGACTTCTTTCTTCAAGGATACGGAGTCCCTCAAAGGGGGTGTTTTGAGTGCGCTCTACAATACCTTTGACACTATGGAATGCAGAAAGCAGGTGGAACTGACGCGGCACTATTTTAAATGCCCCGTCACACAAAAACCATCAACGACTGAAAAAAAAACTAGAATGTACATAGGAACTCAAAACCCACAGTTAGTCTTTCCATGTGCTTATTATGAGCGACATAGTTACCTGTGCAAGGGGACTTACACTATCTTTAGCTTCAAAAAATACGACGCGCGTGTCGTCGAGCTACAGGAAGTCTCGCTCCCGTTGATTTTGTAGAAGGGGTCAGCAAGGACGAGGATTCCCAAGTTGGGTTGCTCAGGGAGGCAGAGTGACGCCCTCTTCCTGCGTTCGGTGTCAGCAGCTGGAATTGAATGGCATGCGTCAGTGTTGAAAACCCCACTAACTTGCTGAAGGAAAGACAAGATGAAAAAACGGGTTAATTAAGAGCTGAATGGTAGTTATCTTCACGCACGATAACCGCACAAAGAAAACTTAAATGCACCAGTAGTTTCTACATTTTGTCTTGTCTGTTTCTTAAAATGTTAGCCTTAAACGTTTGCAGAAGTAGCCTCGTTACAACATTGCAGTTCTCGTAACAGCAGAATCTGAATTATTCACTTGTGGCCCGGAGGGCTTTCTCTTTGATGATGGCCACATCTTCGAGCATATCAGCGCTCGTAGAGTTCCAAATGTGGCCCTCGTGCGGCTTAGACGATACGAGGTTGTGCTCGCCGTTCATCGGATCACGTACCGTAACTATGCGACTCCAAATTCCCCGCACTGTTCACATTTCCAATTATGCTGGCAGTTAACTCGCGTGTCAACATCGTATGCATAGTGATCGAGAAAACGTTTTGACTTGTTGCCCGTGGTCTCTCGTATCTCTATGTTGAGACTGTGAGTCATTGCCGGTTGCACCATTATTGCGCCCAATGAACACGGAATTTGCGATTTACGATACGGGATGCAAAGTTGTGAATTACAAAAGAGGATATTGGTTTGTCTTATTTTGTGCAGTGGTCTTCTAGAAAAGCGCATATGAAGGCGTCGTCTTTTTTAAACATTATTGCAAACAATTTTAGCTACCTGAAGCTCAACATGCAGTTTGTGTTTCCTTTTCTGTTCAGTGTCCTCAGACAGTTGAGTATGTTTGCTGGTACAATCAGCTACCATTCTATACCATGTACTCTGTTCTTTCTTCAGGGACATATTTGTCCAGGCATGGCAAATACTTCTTTGAAAGTAACAATTCCCCGCTGCACTTTTTTATTTTTTTTTTGTTCGATTTTGGGGAAATGGTTTACTTTTTAAAAAACAATTTTTGTGGAAGGATTGCAGTTCACGGCTTCGCGGATTGCTAACAATAACCAAAGGTGGGCGAGAGTTGTCTTTTCCATCATGTCATATGAAGACAGGATCCTTCAAGGACGACTTAGTTCTAGAAGCAAAATACGTCCTTGAATAAACGTATTCTTGCCACCCCTATTGAAAAAACCAGCAAGAAAATCAAGGTGGCCAGGCTGGTTTAGCTGTTTTAAGCTGGTTCGAGCTTGTTTAAGCTGGTCTACGTGGTAATCGAGGTGGTTCAAGATGGTCAAGCTGGTTCAAGCTGGTTCGAGCTGGCACTGCTGCTGGGCAAGCTGGTACTTGAGCTGGTTCGAGCCGGTACTGAAGCTGGTTCAAGCTTGTCAAGCTGGTTCAAGCGGGTCAAGCTGGTTCAAGCTGGTTCGAGCTGGCACTGCAGCTGGGAAAGCTGGTACTTGAGTTGGATTGAGCTAGTACTGAAGCTGGTTCAAACTTGTCAAGCTGGTTCGAAATGGTGCTGAAGCTGGCCCAAGCTGGCTCGAGCTTGTCAAGCTGGTCTTGCTGGGAGCGCGCACGCCAAGGTCGGCTAGAGGTGGTCGAGCTGGTATTGCTGGGAGCGCGCGCACCAAGGTCGGCTTAGGCTGGGGCGAGGCCACGTCCTGTTCTTTGTCCTTTCGTTTTTGGAAGACGATCGGGCGCTTCAGGGCGCTGCGAGCTTCCTCTGTGTGCGAGGAGAGAGAAGAGTGGTGGGAACAGAGAATTGGAGACAAGTTTGGCTATCTTGGTCAAATTTTTAAAGGGGCGGCTGTATGCGCGTTGTTTGGAGACTACTTGAACGGTGGTGCAAGCGAAGCGGGATTTGAGGAGACAGCGAGCGGCAGTCCGTTCAGCGCAGGAAGAAGTCGGACGCCCTGACTGAGGCGTCATTTCCTATCTTCTAACATGTGTGTGCTCGTGAATAATGGTGGTTCCGAGGAGTATCCCCAATGCCGTCGAAGCCACACGGATTTCCTCGCTTCTGCCGAGTACGCAAGAGGTCACTTCGCGCCCATTACTGGCGGGACACAGGTTCGCCTCTCTCGTCCGAGTAGTATTTTTATTGTTATTGCCTGCTTTTGGCGTGTGTCTAGTATTTCTTGTGCTCAGAGATAAGCAATCATTTTTTATAGTATTGTTTGTTTTGCAGCGAGAACCACTGTCTGCGTCGGTTAGTACTGTGTCAGCGCCGAGGACGTGTAGCATCTGATCTCATGTGAGCAGGCCGCGAGCACGAAAATAATAAATTGGATGCCGAGCTGGCTTTTCTAAACAGTTTGGCTTGTTTATCCTGTGTTTCAATTTAAACTGGTTAAACTGGTGGGAAAGTCCACCGCTTAAACATCATGCTAAACTGGACATGCTGGGGCAATAACTCAGCTTGAAGCTGCGACTAGATCAACCAGCATGATCAGTATGACCAGATCGACCATCATAGCAAACTGGGCACGCTGGAGCAATAACCGGGCTTGAAGCTGGGACTAGCTTAATCTGGTTTTTCCAATAGGGACTGAACCCGATGTGACGTATAAGAAATGAAAACAAAAAAAAAACGGATGAATCAGTTGAGAAATTAAAACTTGATTGTACTAATAATCTCTTTGCAGAAAAGAAAAGAAACTTGATTAAATTTAATACTTGGCCCCTGATGTTAAACGAACAAAACTGTAATTTAACAGCTCTCACTGTTAGAGTGAGAGATTTAATTAATTATAGAGGTGCTTTTTGAAACTAATACGTTGAACAAAAAGAAATCTATTTGGAAGATACCAGATAACTTATACTGTTCAATTATGTGGTGTTCAACGAAATTGCTAGTTATGTTCCTTCGATGAAACAGAATTCGATGAAATGTCCCGATACAGTAAAAATTGAACTTATTTACCCCTGAAGAAGCATCGTACTTTTTTCTTGTAGGACTGTTTTGACCAGGCACCATCAACGACGACTGTGATTAACCTCTTCGACATTCACATTCCATCGCAATTCCAGCTTCCTCTATGACTGCCGCTTTTATCAACTGCGATGCAGCTAATTCAGTGACATCAATTTCTGGACTTTCCTTGGTTGTGAAAGTTCCACTGGCCATGCGCGGCATGTTCAAGGCCGCCAACAATTCCGAGAGGTTTGAAAATCCAGGTCCAATTGACATAATCCCAGAAACAGCAGTCATAACAAGCGAACGCTTTTCAGGCTTTGGCTAAGACTTAATTGTGTTCACTCGACTGCGCATCCTGCATTTGAAAGTGAATGAACAGCGCAATCCATATCGCTGCTCCAAGACGAGTGCCATGTTAGCGAAAGAGCAACCAAAAGTCTTGTGTTTTTATGTGTCATGCGGCGTTTTGAAAGAATGGGTGTAGGTTCGTTTGTCATGTTTGGATTTTTCATAGTAGAACTGCTAATAGGCTCGTTCGTCAGAACGGAACATTCGTCAAACTGGAATTTGGCACTGGAAAAGTTCTTCTCTTGTGGAACTGGGTCTTAGAATTCAGCCAACTAATATTTACTCAGTTTAGCATGCAACACAAATTACGGGCAAGGGCAGTATTGAAGATGCATCGATGTTCGATACAATCTTTTGATACATTTTGTGTATCGGGATTAGGCATCGCATTCCAGAAATGAAAGTAGTGGTGTATCGGTTTCTATAATACATTTTAAGTGTATCATGTATTTTCATGATACTCGATAATAAAGAACAAAAATGGGAGTGCCGCATATTTTGATGATGCTGTGAGCCACTCTTTAGGCCGGCTGCGGTGGCTCAGGAGGTAGCACATAAAAAAGCGCATACAACGCGACAACAAGCTCGTCTGCTTCTGTAGACAGGCATTTTTTTTCTCGAATTGGCTTCGCTTATAGCACGGCCGCATCGCATGACCCTTGCGTACCTACGGTTTGTGCAGATGCTGTTATTTAGAACCTTAAAGTAAAGGCAAAATTTAAATAAAAAAGAATAGCAATATGTGTTTTGCCTAATAAAATCTTTCAGCCCTTTATTTTTGCAGTTTTGTTTTCTAGCTTTTAACGCAGAATGTTCAACTTCAAACATCTGTTAAGCACATTGCCGGGGAAATAACTGTCCACTTTTCTTAAGATCACATAGCTTGCACCTTTCAGCACAGGGGAAAGGCAGAGGAAACCCGGTAAATAATGCAGTCACAAACGAAAACATCATAAAATGTTGAAAGTTTATTCGTTTGTATAGTCAAGTGCTCAGAGACAGGTACGGATGCAGAAGGTTAATAAAAGAAAATGCTACGCTGCTTATGGAAGTGATCGTTTAAAGGTTACCATTGCATCAGTCTAATGCTGAAGTTCTAAGGAAGCCAGGTGCGGCGAAGGTGGAGTCTAGTAAAATATGTGAAGCCGGATTCATTTGAGGCCTTTGAAAACAAAATCCTGTATATTGAATACACTGAACCTTCCAGAAACCACGGATAAATTTCGTGACATAGCTAAATATATTACCAAATTATTATTTTTGGCGACTTAACTTATGTTTAGAAGTATACATGAAACCGCATCAAATATCTGTATTGAAAATAAATTTCGGTTCTGTATTTTATACCGGTACCGGAAATAAAATTGCTGAGGGTATCGGGCATCGGTATTGAAGATCCGGTTTTTAAGTTTTGTGCCCAGCTCTGAAAGAGTAGAACGTTATATTTCACTTTAACTTTTTAAACTGAAGAAAGGGTATATACAAATAACTCAACTATGTCCTTAGAAAACAACATGTGTTTTGAGAGGAATAGATAAAAATTAAAAATTTCGAGGACACCTAAGCATTCTTATGAGTTGTGAATGCGAAAGCCGAAAATTTTTAATCAAACTCCGCTGCGTGCTCCTTCAAGTTTTGCGGCGCGAGTATTGAGGTGCCGCCATGCTAGTCAGCGCCAAGAGAAGCACCCCCTCCCCTCCCCCGCCTCCCCCCCCCCCCCCCCTCTATGACCTCCCCAACACATGGCAGGACAGAGATGGGTCGATAACACTCCGGCTTGTCGGGTGATCCTCCTTTGAAAATTTGTTTTACTAGTGCAGTTTTTAAGTCAGCTGAGATCATGCCAGAAATCAGGAACCCATTTATCATGATAAGAAGGACGTGCTGCACGTAATCAAAATTGCGACAAATGTCGGTAACCCGTATGCCATCAATACCAGCAGCTTTATTACGCTTTAAGGAAAATAAAATGAAACGCAAAGAAACTGCGTCAACAAGGGACAGAGATGAGGACACTCTATAATCATGACTAGACGGGAAGGATGGTAAATCAGAGTCCCTAGAGAAACCAGATGATGTGGCAAGAACAATTGTTGAGGTCATTGACTGCTGATTGTAACTCAGATCCAAAGTGTTCGTGCAATTTTTCTTGAATTGATTTTTTCGTTGCACACTCTCTAAAAGTATAGTTATAATAATAATATTGTTTAATTAATGTGCTCCAAAACAATCACGCGGGACTTCACATTGGCGCACACAAGCTAAAAGAAAAAGCACAAAAGGCGCACAGCTACAAATGTACAAATTAGCATGACTACAAAACGTTGCACACTTTGCACAAAATGTAATACAGTTTAAACTTTCAATTAGACTTGCCAAGTTCCGGAAAAACAGTGGGAGATCTGTGAAAATGTCCAAGCAAGAGGATACGATTCAATTAAATGAAATTTGCATACGGGACAGTGGCGAGAGTTTAGACATGAAGTCAACGTAGAAGACAGTAAAAGTTCTGGCAACGCGACAAGGAACATGAAAATCGACAGCACTCAGAAGTAGGTTAGCATCAGTTCAACAATTTACCACCCTGTGCGAAAAAATCAGATCACGCTCGAATCTTCTATTTGACAGAGACCTAAGTAAAACACTATTAAGAGAAGTTCATAATCATAATAAAAGCGACGCTGAAAGTGTCTATAATATAAAATGCGTATCATTCTTTTTTGCACTGATTCAATGCTTAAAGACTGTGTACGTATTGGAAAATTCCAAACAACAGAGGCAAATTCAAGCCGTGAACGAACTAAAGCACGAATTAAAGGAATCATACAAGCAGGGCGTCTGAGCTTTTGAGTTCTACGAGATATAATACCAAGAGTTTTCATCGAACGGCCAACAATAAAAGAAACATGAGCATTGGATGACAACGCGCTATCAAGGCACACACCGAGATCCTTCATTACAGTCACGCGTTCGTTTGGAGTTTGTCCCAAATAGTAAGTAAAATGCATAACAGTGTGTCGTCTGCTCAAAGAAAGAACCTTAGTTTTGGTAGGATTTAGGAGAAAATTATGCGCCAAATAACTGTTTGTCAAAAAACACGTTTCGCACGCTTACCGTTGATGAATAGGTACCAGATCTTATTAGTTGTGAGCATACAACGATATGGACTCGTATTCCAGCCAATAGATGGCACTGAATTTGGAAAATTGACTATTGTCCTCAATAACATCAATAATTTGTTTTTAACCTTATGAATTATCTAGCAAATATTCGTTTTTCAAAACTCGGGTAGAGATGAGGAAGAACTAGAAACGTAAAATGAACAGTTGTTAGGCTGCGCTGTCACATGTACGTCGGGTCCTTTGCCAAGCCTCGGCCAGGTATTTGGGGTTGCCTTCATTGACTCTTTCGCCCATCATCCATCACCATCCGTGATCACCGTCAGTCGTCGTCATCAGTTACCAACATCAGGTTCCACTATCACATTCACTCATGTTTGTGCTTTCACCTTGCTTACTTAATGTACACGTTGGAGGGAAAGCAGGCGCACTTCGCGTGAGAGTCTTTACCTCTTTTCTTTTTACCTGGCACACCCCAGGGTACGCAATCGTCACAGTGAAAATAAATTGCTTATCACTTATCACTATACCATATTGTCTTACAATTTATGTGTTCAATAACTGTAACTCTCAGCCCAGTACAGTTCAATATTCCGGGAGTGGTTTGATATAAATAATCATAGTAAAATTGGTCGTCGAAATCGAGATTTAAATCACGATTTAGACAAAGATTTACCTCTTCGTGGTTTTTATTTTTCCTCTTGCCAAGGTGAAAAGAGGGCGAAATTTTATATGAAATTTATCAAATTTAGTTGGTTTAAATCACATTATTCGATTTAAATCAGATATATTTGATTTAAATCACTGAAACTAAAATCTAGTGATTCCTAAACAAATTATGCAATATTAGATATGACAAATTAATTGACCAATTAGTTGAACCACTAATAATGCCGCGGAAGAAAAATTTACTGCAACTTTAAAGTAGTTAAATTAACAACACTTTATTGCTATATTACAAAAAGTGATCTTAATTTGTTTTGTTTGCTAGAAAGCTCCATTTGCATTTTCCTTTTATTTCTGTTCTGACTTTCTTGAATAGGACAACACGTTTTTATTTCTTTTGTTTCTTTCTTTCGCGTCCTCATTTACGTAACTGACTAAGAGGAATAAATAAATAAAGCTCAGCGCTCTGATTGCTCAGAAGAGCAGTGCTGGTTGCAAGTGTACAGATTGATATAAATATTTTTACTTTGACGATTACTTTATTTAAATATCAACACATGGAATTAAAAAGAAAGAATCAAATGATGCATAGATAATCCATAAAACTATATCTTCAAAATTATTTTTGCGCGAAAAGTATAATTTAAAATATCAAACTGGTTGAATTTAAGTCACGATTTAAATAATATCAAGTCGTCTTGATTTTTATTTTCCAATCTGGTTCAAACAATTTTTTCCTTTTAAAACGAGCGAGTGGAACAAGCTACCAATTTAGATTGTGTCCATGGCCTCTGCAGAACTGATTTTCAATCATCTGTTAGTACAGGTGCTTGAATTTATGCTGTTTCCTGTTTACCTTTCTCTTCTTTTACATAGCATTGTAACTGAAACTTGTGCATGCTCATGACAAACTATCCTAAATTTGTACTCGTTTAAATGTATAATCATCCCCTCCTTCGGAATATTACATATTAGGCGCTGCATGGGAACCTTAATAAATAGAAACACCAAAGCATACGTAGTACTTGATCTTACTTAATATTTAAGAAGTGGCGCCACAAGACAAGATTATAGATTTCCAAGACAGCGGAGATTGATCAAGGTGAGCATAAACCTCTCAGATATGACTTTCCATTAATAGTATATATGTTGGATGACGGTAGGTATCATCATTAAAACGGCGCGGTATAATGTTAACCACACGATATCGCTCGTCTGGGTTTCTTTGTGTTTTATTTCTAGCTCCTATGGCTTGTGACGCCACATTTTAAAGAAGTGCAGGATGAGAATTACAAATACTCTACACATCTTTGTGAGCACATGGGGCAACTCAATTAAATTGTTCAAGATAAGACCTACTAGGCAATACTTTATTGATAACTTATATCTCTCTAATTGTAAACACAGATCCTTTTGCCTTTTCAAGGGTTACTGCCACTTTATAGAGTAAGTGAGAATGCTCTTAGTAAATATTTTTTCTTTATTACCAAAAAATACGCAAAACAGCCACGTTTCAAGATTTTTTAGCACCTCATGCTGTTTACACGACAGAGGACGTGACACCGGGAGAGCTCCTCCTAAAAAAGACAGTTCTAATTTGAGCTGTAATCATCATCATCGTAATAAGTATTGTCTGTAGTGGTCGTTGTTGTTGGTGTGATCGTTTCGGATGTAGGCACAGTAGGTAGCGGAGGTAGATCAGTGCTGTAAATCCCACACTTGTCTCTGAAACATATCTGAAATAAAATTAGACTTCGAATTAGTAAATCAGCGCGAGCTTCGTTTTTGACAGCAGCACAATGCACGCTCATTAAAAAGTAAAAGAATGCAAAAATCAATCTGTGTGAATAATAGATCAGTGCTATGCTTAAAAACCGTCCGAAATGTCGCGGAAAACTACTTGGCAACGCGAACAGTTTTTTTATTATTTGAGCATTTTGTTGTTTTAACATTTTATCATTATAGCATCTCACCGTTTTTCAGCATGGAGTATTTTCGCGTTAGGCCGAATCACGTAGCCTAAATGCAGGCTAGGCAAAAAAAAAACAAAAAAAAACATGCGCTCTCTCTCAGATACTTGCCGCCGGGACATATCGCCGTGCATTTAAGGGACAGTGGATGCGCCCTGTTGTATGCAAACATGGGGATCGTGAAGCGGTTTCATAATCAAACACGTGAAATTTTGGAAGGTCAGGTCATCAGGGCGCCGTCAGTAACCTTGTGATCGAGGAAACACTACCTGGATTATTTTTACTAAACTGACTTTTTCTGTCTATAATTTTAGTGTTTTGTGCCCCGAATTCTATTAGATTTATATAATGTTTTATTATTAATATGATGAACAAATTTAAAAAAAAATACTGAATCCAGCTACATTTGCAACGAGATTCCTTTGAGATATCTTTGTTCTCGCGTTTCTTGTTTTCTTCTTTTTATCAAAATGTCAGTTGGGAGTAGAGCTCCTGTCCAGATTTTCACGCGTCGTTTGCCTTTCACGCTTACAACATTCGGAGCAAAAATGTCCTAAAATTATTTTTCGTTTCTGTTAAATATCGACGTCACTCTGTAAGCACCTGTATTCAAAAAAGGAAGTAAAAAAAGAGGAAGCCCGAGATGTTAAGTTGGCTAACTGTCTCGGTTGGCTACCTTGTGCAGAGGGAGAGAAATGTGGAGATTAAAGGGAAAATTGAAAAAGGAGAAGAAAATAAAATGCGTAAACGTTACACGCGTCGTGAACACTATAGACAGGGTAATGTTAATGAACAGCAAGGTTCATTGTGTATAAATAAAAGCCAGGCCTGTTTCCTTAAAAAAAATAAGATGTTTTGTGGCTTCTGCTTTTTTATATGGCTCATCCAAGGCACCAAGCATCTTTGCAACAGATAAGGGCAGGCTATTGAGGTATGCCAATGTGATTTTTAGTTAGTTTTTTTCTACATCGGAAACACCATAATCGCAAATGCTGTGCTGAATTTTTTAATTATATCACAAGTTGGACACTGGCGTTATGGCTTGGTCTATTTGGATAATGAAATTTTGTGCAAATAATCGAAAAAGTGTTAGTCAATGAATGACAGTCTCTCCGCCTTGGCATGTCACGATGAAGGTGGAATGATAGATTTCAATCTAAGACATAGAGGGGTGCGTACTGATGTGCAGCAGTACGCGATATATGACTTGTTTTATTGACGACGTGTTAATTGATAAACAAGGCATTTCATTTTGGTAGTCTTGTACTTTGATACATGAAGTCAGAAAATGGGATGATTTTGCACCAGCATCTGCTTGGGCTTTGTGAATTGCGACTGATTCCGTTGCTTTAAAAGATGTTTTGTGGCTAAGCTTAATGAAAGAACAAGTTGAACCATCAGAAGTTGTCAATCTATCGTCATAAACATTACTCGTTAAAGCATGATTTCACAATATGTTACATAATTCAAGTTGCACAATCACGAATTTCGTCGCTATTTTTCCTTCTGTGACGTGTGGCACACGACGTCTTCATGATGGCACATTTAAGTCTTGGATGGCCCAAGATCATAAGGCGAATAGGGTCTAATGTGGAACATAGCTCTTTAGTAGCTAGACTGTGGTCGTTTAAAGTGAATCTTAGCAAAAGGGTGATTGAATAGTTTTGTAATGTTTCTTAACTTACAATTCTCGCTGTTTCTTACAATAGTGGGACTTCTACTGGTGTGGCGTGAGCCTCTACCAGTGTTGCCACAGTAGAAGTACAAGCCGGTCGTCCAAGATAGCCAGGAAGAGATCGTGTTTTTTACCTTTCATTGTCTTGAGGCCTGTTTGACAAGTGCGTGAAGTATGCGAAGACTATACCGGAGCAAACCTATGACTAAAGCCCGATATAGCCGCAGCAGAGCCGGTACTGTCGCGCCCCACGTAGTGCCATCCATAAGGCGAGAAAAGTAAACTAAATTTGTAGCTTATTTTAAGTAACCAATATACAGTGTTCATGTCAATCCCCCGGCTATGTATACTCTAAGTAACACATGTCTAGTTACGTAGAGAATTGTTAGCAATATCGATCAATGACACGCCAAGTAAATGCGATGGCAGCTGGTTTGAGTGGAAGGAATTTCAAGGCCTTGGTGGCAAATGTATTTATGAAGCTTCTTCAAAGTAATTTCTACTCTTGCCTGCACTTACCCCCGAGTAGAGCCAGATGCCCTATGCAGGAATATAGGGTGTTTCACGAAAGGTGGACAAATTCGATATTGTCAAAACTACGCGTCGCAACAAAAAAAAAAGGCTTGTGTCGTTTCGGTCCTGGGCTTTATGAAAATTATTCAAGTCCGGGATTATTGGATTGTTAATAATTTTTTCCTAATTAACTTTTTTAATATTGTGTTTAAGGGCATGGTTTCAATTAGAAAATTGCTCAGCATCATCGAAACACATTACACCAACAAATTGCGCAACGATAGAAGGCACGTAAAGCACTTTACGGCTTTCTGAAAAAAAAAAAAAAAACGCACAATGTCGACGGGTTTTTAAGTTTCGGATTGCTATCGGAGCGCATCTCGGCCCCGGCGGCACCGCGCCCCGTGGAGAGATAGTGCAACCAGCCTCTGCTGCGCTGTTTTAACGCGCAAAGCCGTAAAATGCTTCACGTGCCTTCTATCGTTGTGCAATTTGTTGATTTAGTGTTTTTTGATGATGCTGAGCTATTTTCTAATTAAAACCATGCCCTTAAACACAATATTAAAAAGTTAATTACGCAAAAATGATTAACAATTAAATTATCCGGGACTTCAATAATTTTCCGAAATAGGCCCCTACCCCAGAACCAAAACGACACAAGCCTTTTTTTGTTGCGACGTGTAGTTTTTGCAATATAGAATTTGTCCACCTTTCGTGAGACACCCTGTATAATGAATGCAATGACATATTAACGCTGGATGGTGACACTAGGGCAAGCAGATTTAGAATTACATTAAATAGTGTTAGGCTTAAGGCGCCTCCCTTAGGGACACCTAACGTTTCGTGGTGATCGACTGCTTCATATTCTTTTGTTGTTCAAAAGATGGCGTGCTTCTAAAAATAACTTTTCACCCGTGCGTAGAAATGACCTCCTACATCAACTTCCCGTAGCGCTGGAAAAATAGCACCCGGTGTAATACGATTGAATGTTCCCTTCGCGTCTAGGAAAGCAGCGATCGTAATTTTTGCTGGCTTTCGTTCCTCTTCTACGAAAGTAACAGGGTGAATAAAATAATTTATTGAGCTGCGGCCTCTGCGGAAACCATTAATTATTTTCGTCTACGCTTTTTGTTGGCGGCTATCCTCGTTTTAGCGGAGAAAGAATTCTCGCCCCTTTCCATGCATCGGGTAGTTCTCCATCTGTCCAAGACGGAAACAAACGTAGCCTCGAAGTCCTAAGATCTGAACCTACGCGAATTAAGAATACAAGAGCTGTTTCTTGTTCCTCTATAGTGATTAACTCGACCAAACACATTTTATAAGGTGTAGGTGCCTCTCTGCTATATATTCTGCAGGACTTGTGTATTTTTTTAACATCCTGTTTGGTCCGATAATGGTCTGCTGCGTGTAATAATAAGTGAATATTCGTTTGCTGGGTCGTATTTGACGTGGAAGGAATGGAGAATTTATACGCAAACGATTTTTCAGAGCGCTTCATTGATAACACAAGTGCCAGGAATGAGTTTTACTGTTGGGGAGTTGTATTTAATCCCCTCAAGATATTCCAAAGTGTGCTAAGTGGTTTTCGGGGATTAATTTATGCGCAAAATCCTGGTTCTCGACCTCGGCCAAGGTTATCTAAATGATTACCTCTTTTTTGGCCCCCTTCTCGCCACACGGACATCTTCTGTTAGTTTAGATCGTCTTGCACGTCTCTCCACCTGTCGTCGTATTGTGCGGAGAAGTTTATACTCGGTATCAATTACTTTTTTCATTAATTTTAAAGTTTGTAACTGTGCGTGAATAATTTTGCAGAACAGATAATGACATGTTTCAAATCAGGAAAATTAGTTATTTGTTTCCCATTCTGTATCGCCTCTTCTTCTTTTTGCGCTATTTTAACCCATTCATAATGACCATCAACCAACTCGCCCAACTTTACACCTTGTTTCAAATTCCCGCCAATTCATCAACTGGAATATGTTTTTTTTTGTTTTCTTGGAAAGTTCGTGGATTACTGTATAAGTGAGGATATGATCAGTTCCACGTATTTATACTCCTGCGAACCACGTGGCATGCGATACCAAACACGATGACACAAACGTTAAGTCAACGCAACTGCTGCAACTTGTTCCATGCTTATATGTGGGATTTGTAATACTCAAGAGGAATAGGTTATTAATATCCCCTATATCAGCAAACCACATCCCACGAGGATTGGTTCGAACACTGCCCCATAGGTGGTGATGGACATTAGAATCGCCAGTTGTGAGGAAGAGGAGGGGGGACTATAATCACAACGTTTTCTAAACGTCCTCTATCAAATTTTCAATTCGGCGGTAACTATTTGCTCTAATTATCGGGAAAGAGGGGGAAATTGAATAAGCAGAATGCTCGCGCTAAAAGCGGAGCTTCTATACTCTGTTTCACCTTATGATGTACCGCAGGAAAGGCTACAAGCGAGAGCTCCTTGCTCTAGGACACATCTCGGCGGCACAAGCACTCGAGCGTTAAGAGCAGCTCCCAACGCTATGAGCTCGCGCTTCTAGCCTTCTCTGTGGTACAACATAAGATGAAATGGAGTATAGTCTCAGCTTAAGGGTGAACTAGGGTGCCTTCATGTGCACTATGCTTAGGGTGGAGACAACTGGCCAGTTTGTTCCACACTTTTCTTTTTCTTTTTTGTTCAGAAGCGCGCGAAAAAGCATGTCACTGCACACGTTTGTGGCGCTGACTACAGTGCTGACTATGCAATGGCAACATTTTGTTTTCGTCAATTTCTTTTTTATTTACTTGTGGGCGCGTGCTGTTGGCATCGGGTACTACAAATAAAGCCCCTTCATGTTTCAAAAGCAGCGGAAGGTTAGTCGATGCACGAGGCACGTGCAACCTGCAGAACTTGGGATGATCATGGCGACACAGCGGAGCACTGAGCTAGATTTCAGACGCCATGTTCTTCCCCGAAAGGGCTCGCGGCACGTGGCTCGAGCATTTCTACAACAATGAATGATGCCACTTTTTCCAGGATATAGGGGCTTTAACTACAAAGGGTGGCATCACCCTAAACAGAAGGACTTCGAGGCACCCTAGGGTAAATGGAATATAAGCGTTGCACACATGCGTGACGCCGCAATAACTGAAGTTCACAGGAGGCTAGTGCCAGTGCACGAGGCACCTCGTGTTATCCAGTGCATTGCTCGCGCACACCGAAGCGAGGTTGTCGCGCGTACAGAAGGACTGTCCCCACGATGCATGCCGGCGGCAGTTGCGACGCACTGGGTACGTCAATGTCCCGCTGCTTAGGATGATTGCATCCTTTGTAGTGCCCGATGCCGAGAGCGGGCCCTCACAGGAAGAATACAAATGAATCGTCGAAACCAAAATGCCGCCGTAGCAAAATCAACGCCAAGAGCGCGTGCCGGGACGTCTTCTTTCACGGGCTCCCGAACAAAAACAGAAACATTACCGTTCGGAACAAAATAGCCAGTCGTCAACACCCTAAGTCAACGTTACTAAAGCACTCAGTTGGGAAACTCACGCCTGAAACTTGGACCGTTTGCATTCACCAAGACCAAACTGGATACGATAGCAGCACCGCAATTTAGCGACGAGTCAAAACATGAAAGCTGAACTTATATAGCTAAAGCGAAATGACACTGCGAAAAGGCGCCACCGGCGCTTGCGCGACTCGTCCAGAACCAATACGTGCAGCGGTGCAGTTCCCAGAGTGGCTGCTGCGCCAGAAATGGCGGCGCTGCGATCGCCTTTAGTTTGATTCTCCAGTACGGATCGGAGCCCCTTCTTCAAAGTAGGCTCTATGGCAGTTTCCCAACTGAGTTGTTCTAATAACGTTGCCCTAAGCAAAGAACACATGAAGGCAACCTAGTTCCAACAAACAAGCTTGAGTAAACTTAGAGCAATAAATCAGTGGCCAAAAATGGCACCGGTCGCCGCCATCTTGGCCGTTTGCTACATTAGTGATCACGTGACGTTAAGATGGCTGCGCCCAAAGGTGCGCCAAATCCAATTGTCGAGATCACGGTCAGCAGGGCCGTGTTCCAATATTTATTCGATCTCACTCTGGCGTAAAGATTTTGTACCTTGGCATTCGAAATTCCACCCACGTCCGGTTGCTCTATATGTCTTGTCACGTGACATGATCCGCCGTAGTAACTCGGATTCTATCGAGTAAGATTGGAACACAACCCCAGAGGGCACATCTGCTGACCGTGATGTGACCAATATGATCTGGCCCACCTACGTGCGCAGCCATCGTGACGTCACGTGATCACTAATATATCACACACATGCACGATGGCGGCAAGCGGGGGGCTGCCATTTCCGCTGCAGGCCGTGGGGCCATGGGTTCCAGTTTACTGCTCGAAGGTGATACTCAGGATCGTTGGTTCCAACGTTACTGGATTACCTCAGTTGTGGAACTCCCGCGTAAGGGGGTGCCCCCCTCACTCACTTCAGTCCACCTCCCGTAAAGCTCCTTGATGTTTTAAAACCAACGCAAGGTGCGTCAATGTACGACGCACGTGCAATTGCGGCCCTCGGGAAGATCATGGCGGCGCAGCGCAGCACTGAGCTAGATTTCAGACGTCATGTTAATCCCAGAAGTGGCGCGCGGCACGTTTCTCGAACATTTCCAAAACAATGAATGGCGCCACTTTTCCCAGGATAGAGGGGCTTTAGCCTCCCGCAGAGCCGTATATAGCCAATAGGCTGAGCAAAGGCCGCCTCCAGCGCTGAATAGTCCGCCCGAGGTTAGGGCGTAAACTAAATATGTGACAACGCAACCAATCCAATATGTGACAACCAATCAGCAAACCGGCGACGTCACAATAATGAAAACGACATTTAATGCCTGAAATAGAAGCATTCAACCTCTCAGGCAGCCCGACGACGACGACGTTTAGAGGTTGCCACACCGGGCGTCGGCGGTGCCTCATTCTAAGCCCTGGGTCTCGGCTACCTCGCAGGCGGCCGCTTTCTGTTTTGACTGGGCTACCCCCTTGGAGCATGATGCTTCGACTCTAATGAGCGACAGCACCATCATGCTCCTGGGGCCCCTTTGTGCAACTGTGCACCGATCGAACGGCAGGCTGCAGATCCCTTTGGCCCGCTATTGACCCGCCTCAACAAAATGTGGACATCTTCAACTTAGACTTACATCCTCCGCAATAGCAACAATTCATCTCGTCGTCATCTTGCATGTATATAATCATCGCATTATCATGTTCCTTAGACGCGGCACCGCGGGCCTCCATGGTACGGGTTGTTGCCTTACCGCGGTGCCGCCGCTCTTCAGAGCCAAATAAAGATATTATTATTTTATTAAAACAGTAAAATGGGTGGGGGCGCGCGGGCGTCTTGAGACGTGGTTTGCTCCGCTCGGACTGAGACGGTCCCGCACGCCTCGTGCGCTGGCTTTGGCAGTGCTTTCCTTCCCCTAGTATCAGGTGAGACGCTGTTTCTATACTCTGTTTCAACTTATGTTGTACCGCAGCGAAGGCTACAAGCGCGAGCTCCTTGCTCTAGGGCACATCTCGGCGGCACAAGCTCTCGTGCATTAGGAGCAGCTGTCAACGCTATGAGCTCGCGCCTCTAGCCTTCGCTGCGGTACAACATAAGGTGAAACTGAGTATAGCACATATCTGAATCTGCAGCGCTGCGAAGTTCTACAGAGCAAACGCGTGACCAAAAATATTTCCAAATTCTCAGATTTTTATTTTTTCCAAACTCACACAAGGGGAAAACTCCCACAAAGAAAAGGAGAGAAAAAGAAAAGAATAAACAGTTGTTAGTCTGCGCCCATTCATGTACGTCGTGTTTCTCCTCCTCTCAATGTAACTCACCGTTTTTTTTTTATTTTTGGCCATGCGTTTGTTTTGTAGAACTTCGCAGCGCAGCAGATTTAGATATGTACAATAATCAACTAGCCGAAACCCAAGTCCAAATTTTTCTAGAAACTCGACCCTGGTTTGAACCGCAGGTTCGTTTATTCTACCGTTCAATATGGACGGGACGACAACCTCACATATGCCAAGCTTTCCCTCACTGAGAGTCATACTTTTTCACTCTAGCGACGCTAAAACGGCTTAAATTAGTCATGTCACATATTTAGAGCACTCGACTACCGCTAGGGGCTGTTTCGCGGCCTGTGGCTGGCCCCTGGATGCTCGCCTATTCAAACCAATGTATGGCCAAACTCTCTCAATAAACGGCTCTGGCCTCTCGTCGTTTGAGGCGCCATCTAGATTGTCGTTTCATAACTGTGTGTTCCATACAATACGGTCGAACGCCATCTAGACGTCGTGATTCAAAACATACGCATTCCGTAGAATACACTGCAGTTACCATAGCAGCCGTCCGGCGCGTCCGGCCCGTCCGGCTCGTGCAAGCGGCGTCTATGAGCAGATTCCGTAACTGAGCTAATCGAGTAACGTTGCCTACTTCTCACGAGCGCGCACCTCACTGTTTTACCTGCCACAAAAGGCGAGACGCATCAGCTTCGTCGCCAGCGCGTCTTTGACTTACAAGTGCGACGCACTGCACGCGGTGACACCAAGACGCACGCATCTGCAGGTTTGCTCCGTACTCTCGTCAAGCTTCAGCTCATTTTCTGCTTTGGGCGGCTCAGGAATCCACTGTCGATGACGTAATTCGCATTGACCGCCTTCTAGCGGTATTGGGTAGATCCGTACGGCTCAAACCATTTAATCGGGCGGCGGCTTGCGCCACACAGCTGAACTTTTTAATTTCAACAATTAACTCCGACCTATATTAAAAGCGAATTAAATTTTACGAACAAATTTATTTTGCCACTTCACAGCAACTGTGGAAATCTGCGGGCACTGCACGGGACTCATACCCCCATCTTTAATGCACACAAATTGTGTATAAAGATGAATGTCAAAGCTAGGAGCTGCTTTCGGCGTCCCTTCCAAGCACGCGCGCTGGTGCAGTACAAGCACTGTTCAGGGCCACATGCTTGTATCACTAGCTGTGTCTGGACTTGATTGATTGATTTATACTTATTTGACTCAGAAGAGCTGCGGCGCCACAGAAAGACAAGTTGCCCATTTTGTGAAGGCCTGCAATACCACTTCTGATGAGGTTGAAATTGTATTCTACATATGAATTATGTGGGGGATGATGATAAGGATTATGATGATGTGCGAGATGATGAATGATGATGATGGGATGGAAAAGAGGGCGAAGAGCGTAAGGCCCAGCAGCGATCATCGCAGCGGTGGTCTTCGCGGAGCCGTCATGGGCCGCTGACTTCTAGCAGGCGGGTCTCGGCCACCTGGCGAGAGCTCTCTGCGTGCCCAGCTTGCAAACGAACCGACCAAATTTCCGGTGATGCAAAGATTCCGCCACCCCCGTGGTGGGGATCCAGGGGTTGGCCGGCCGGCGGTCTTCGCAAAAGCTGACCTTAAAGTTCGTCAGCTTGCGGTTGTGCTTGTAACAGAACAGCGTGAGCTCCCTATCGATCGAAGACATGGTGTTCTCTGAAAATGGAAGAACACGTCTTACGCTCAGCTGGCTTGCTCTTTATAAGCCGGAATGAAGTATGCAAAGCATAGCATCACCCTAAACAAATGATCATTGAGGCATCCTAGCCGAAGCTGTGGCGTAGCTCGGGAGAACGAAGAAGGCACCGCTCGGAATGGTGGCGTTTCGAAGCTCCCAAGTCAAAACACACCGGTCAGAAGCCACTGCTGAGGCTTCGGCCAGTACCACTGAAATTACAATGGAAGAGTACAGGACAGTCCTTCCCGGGTCTATCTTCAGGTAATGTAAGCCTCAATTTGGTATTTCTTCACAGAGATATGGCAGCTCGGCCATATTATTGTTGTTGTTGTTTATTTTTTATTTGCATCAAGTACAGCGTACATGCTACTGGAGGCTTCTGGAAAAAGCGGTCACAAGACCTGGGGAAATAAGCGCCAAAGGAACAGGGACAAAGAGTAGGATAACAACGACACAGGGCGCTGTCGTTGTTATTCTGTGTCGTTGTTATTCTAATCTTTGTCCCTGTTCCTTTGGCGCTTATTTTCCCATGATGTACCAACTGGCCCATCTAAGCATTTTATTGCACAAGACCAGCTTGACAAGGCCACAGGCCCTCACATTGGCATTTATGCAGCACTGAAAAGAAAATAATCAACATGCCATACAGATAATAGCATAAACAGAAAAATAAAAATAAAGAGAATAAAGAGAAGCAACAATCTACACAGTCAAATTACATAACAACCACGCAATTGTAGCATATTGAGAGGCATTATCAAGAAAAAACAAGATCATCGACATGCTCAACAGCTTTCGAATATTACACAGCATTTTTTTACATAAAAAAAGTCGACTGGAGGCTGAAAAAGCAACGCAATGCTTTGATTGTTTTATCTAAAAGCTCGACATTATCGGCAGCTAATCTATTTAGTAACCTTGGAAGTTTGTTGTTCAACTGAGCGCCGGACTTCCGAAACGCCTTGCGAGATGTCGACGAACGCCGAGAAATCATCGGGATAGGCCAGTTTCAAATGAATCATCTGAAACGTTTGCAAAATATCGAACTCCGTGTAAAAGGTCGAAAGTGCCTGATTATCGGCATAGACAGCAGAGATGTCAAGCTGAAGCTATTATGGCTTCCCGTCTACATTGAAAATCAACATATAGAGAAAGCGCTACCGCCATGTGGTACAATTTCTTCCATCGTAAAAGAAAAACGAACATGCGCCGGAATGGAACAGACTGAGATGCTCAAGAAAGAAGTAATCTGGACGCTTTGCGAATGAATAAACACGAGCCATCATTCATACCCGCTCACAATCTTTGGTTGCCGAAGCTTTATGCTCACGCCGGGCCGTCCTCCATTGTGCCCCTTCATGTTATTGAATATGTCACAACCGTCGCAAGTGCAGAACCGCATAATTCGGGGAGTATCGTCGTTATGGGTACGCTTCGAGTGAGTCTCCTCACTCCCACTGCCTCGACAAGAAAGGTGATCACTATTACTGCCTCGAGAGCGAAAACTGAGCTGGCAACATCGACACAACTTCGAGACAAAAACCACAGCTTTGAGGTGATGACGCCTAACACTGGGTCAGGACAGAGATAGCACGAGGAGACTTCATTACGGCAACCAAGTATGATTTCTCAGATGGAAAATTCGTTCCCGTTGCTGCGTTTCTACGGCATTTTGGTGGAGAATACCTCGAAATTCGACTGCATTCATTTCATTTCATTTCATTTCATTTATTGTCCTCAAATCGCCGGAAGGAATTACATGAGGGGGGAGGAGACAAGGTGACTATATTCTAATACAAAATACGCGCAAATGTGAAAAAGACAAAACATCAGCACGTACTTAAAAGAAAAAAGAAAGCATACGGTATGATTCAACTAACCAAGCAGCCGACAGTCCGTGGTAACACAAGCGCATATACCAATAAAGGTAAAACATGCAGGTGGTGTACACGCACAGTACGCCCAGAAAAAAAAAAAAGAAAAAAAATAGTCACTCAACAAAGTTTCACGGGCGTCTCTGAAGAGAGCGACGTCCGCTAGACCCGCAACGGATTCAGGTAGACTGTTCCAGTCTTTAATGGCTAATTGCAAAGGCGATTCCGAAAATTGTTTGGTGCGACTAGGTGATAATCTTATCTTGAAGGGATGATCAATCCTAGGAGAAATATGGTGCGGAGGGAGCAAAAGTAGTTTCTTAAGATCCTGGTTGAAGTAGTAATTTTTTGTAAAAATAAAAGCCTCGCCTGTTTACGCCTGCAACTCAGTGATTGCAAGCCTGCTCTCGATTTCAGGGCAATTACACTGGATGCGTGTGAATAGTCTTTATAAATAAAACGCGCAGCTTTGTTTTGTACGGACTCTAACTTCTGTGTAAGATTTATTTGCCATGGGTCCCAAATCACACTAGCGTATTCAAGTTTAGAACGAACAAATGATGTGTATGCAAGGATGCGGACTTCTGGAGGAGCTAAGTACAGGTGTCTTCTCAGGTATCCCAGCGATTAGTTTGCTCTACCAACAATAAAGTCTATGTCTTCCTTCCAATCCAGTTTTTCTGTTAAGATAACGCCAAGATACTTATACTTTGTTACCCTTTCAAGATTTGTGTTCGCGAGTGTATAATGAAAAGTAATATTGCTTTTCTTGGTCGAGAACGTCAAGACTTTGCTTTTTGATGCGTTAACACATATTTGCCAATCCGTAAACCAAGCTGTGATGGAATCAATATCCCGCTGCAATTACGAAGCATCCTCCGAGTTACGTATTTGCCTCTAAATAACGCAATTGTCAGCAAACAGTCGAATTTCAGAGGTTATATTTGTCGGAAGGTCCTTGATATGAACAAAAAAAAAGAAGCGGTCCAAGACCTGAGCCCTGTGGAACTCGAGATATTACATTTATTGTATTAGAGGTTTCTTTGTTAATGGTTACTGATTGTGTTCGGTGCGAGCGAAAATTGAGGACTCAATTGGTGTACATAGGGTGAAGATTTAGACTGCCTAATTTTTCAGTAACCGCTATTTGAAGCGAATAATTCACTGATTATGTTGAGATGACCCTCGTTTTATCACTCGTCCATCAGTTGTAGCCTCACGAGGCCACCTTGCTTGCTTGTTCCTTGACAAACGCTATTCTCTCTCTTCCGACATCTCATAGGCACGATCAACACGCTGAGCATGAGTCGCTGTCCCTTCTCTTTAATGGTGTCCATATCATACCTCTCCTTTCACTCAGGAGGAAATCTAGACTACCGTATCACCTTTTGCAAGCGTATGAAGCGTGCCCTTTGGTGAAGGCTGTGCAATCCCTGCACAACTGTGGACAAAGGAACGAGCTCCTTGGGCTCAATTGCGTCTCGGCTTCAGGAGCCCTCCTGCAGTCAGACAAAAACTCGAAGCTACCCACTCGCGCTATTTGCAAGTTCCACAGTGTGCTTGATAAAAAAAAAGAAAGAAAAAAGAAAACATGTTACTAAAGTTTAATAAGCAGCGGTTTAAAACCAACGATTCACAAACCCCCGGCCACGGTCAAGGTGTAAAATATATAAAGGCGTGGACACCAAGTGCGCCGCAGCTGCCAGAAAGGGTCGTCTATTCACAGTAGTCGCTAGTGGCGCCACCAGACGAGTCTTTGAAACACGGCAAATGGCAGCCAGTGGCGGGCCCTTTTTTTCCATCCTTCTTTATGGCAGAAAAGTTTCTTTTTAAAGTTGTATTCTGGGTGCGCCACGTCATGAAGAACTTGGCACGTGTGCTACGCGTGTTGCTTAGAGGCTGCTTCGTCACTCACACCAGTTTCGTACATCAATGGCGGCGAGAACAGTTTTGCGATATCTCTGGCGCGGTGTTCCAGTCAGTGTTCGTCAAGGACAAGGCACACGCTCCGTGTGGAAAAAAGCGCGCACCCGGAACAAGACAATTTTTTTTTTATATTTTCCTCACTTGTGCTGTCTGGACAGCGGAGACGCCGTTGGCAGAGACTTTTTGCGGGCGCGCCAAGAGGACTTTTTTGGGGTCGATCGCGTCGCGGCGCTCAACGTGTAATGGATCCTCACATAGATACAGGGTGTACCCCCCAAAAAGTTATAAGGTTTTCTTTTCACCGCAAAACCTAAACTACCCGCTCGAAGTCCGAACCAGATGACAAAGTTTCGGCATTAACTATTATTAGGGAGAAAACCTTATATGTCTTCTCGTTCACTCGACCTTCAAAGTCCTTGAGCGAAAACACGTCGGTGACACGAGAGGTACCAAAACGTTTACGTCACCACTCAGTGGATGATTAAGCGAATTAAGCGGATAACTCAACACATTGAGAAAGACGACTTAGCACATTGAGAAGAATGACTCAGCACAATTAGAAGTATGACTCAGCACATTAAGTGGGATAACTCAGTCAGTAAATCATACGCCTATCTTTAATGCATCGGCGCTTGGGCTTTCGCCTTCAAGTCTTCTTAGGGATAGCACAAAAGGCCCGGTGATTTTTTTTTTAATTAATGTGAGTTTTAGGAATTTTCAATGCGAAAATGACGGCCTATGGAGCTCTCTGCTTTATCACGCCCGCTACCGAAAGCGGGCTAAACTGGGCCTAATTATCCAATTGAAATTTTCTGAAAATCACATGTCTGAAAAAGATAACGGTTCGTGCTGCACCTTTTGCAACTGGTTCCAACAGCTAGCACTACATTTGGGCGGCGAATGAGATTCGGGGAATGAGAAATTTATATTTTCAGTAAAAAAACAATTGTGCTTTTTTGTTTCGGGAAATGTAGTACATCTTACACCCTCGCAATGGTGTAGCCCTCTGCAATGTCAATTAGGAACGGTTATATCGTTGGGAGTCGTGCTTACGATCTTGTGGGAACGGGTTCGATTCCCCTGGGGGTTACGTTCGACAGACCTTTCGTTACTTTTAATTAATTTTCTTATCATTCTTCAGAGCATGCGCATTCGTTTCAAATGACAAATCCAGGTTTTTTCATTTTTTTTCGAGGGGAAGGCTATCACAGGTAATACAGGAAGGCAGGAAGGCTATCGCAGGAAGGCTATCGCAGGTAATACAAACGCTTAGGACCGAATTTTGTTTCTGCATACTTTCAATGCACTATGTATGTAGTCACACATCTCAAGACCGCTTTGTATGTTATGCCGGAATTCACGCGAACAATTAAAAATGAATACTGCTTCGGGAAACCAGTACTTATTTATAGGTTTATTTAAAAAATAGTACCACGAAAACTCGGGACGATACACCAAGAGGAAAAATGGGATGAGGAACCCGCGATTTCTGCTTATACAATGCAGTGACGTCCGCCGATGAGTGTACTCTCAGAGTCAGTAGAAAGTTCAATTTCCACGATAATCTTAGAACGTAAGAACCCTATTGGAAAAACGTACAAGAAACATACCTGCGGCTTGTACGGTTCTGGTATGATGCCAATATAATTCCTTGTTATTGTGGATGCAGCTAGTTTGTTTTGGCGTTTTGCATAACCGAAGATACCGGCGCCGGTATGGCCCCGCCTCGTTCTATACTGGCAGCCAGTTTCTTGCCGATATGATTCGGTGAAGCTGGTATGATTTTCGTCCGATGACGTAGGCGTCCGAATCTTTCCAACAAACGCTTATACCACAAGACCACCGGTATCACAAAATCATACACGCAGAAAGGCGACCACCATCTTCCAACAAAAACGTCCAACATTTACCACCGGTATCGTTACATATACCCTACATGTCGAAACGGAACATATAGACCGACGCATGAGCTAACACAAATTCCTCGGTCAACTCTTCACGGCGACGTCTTAGGGCGACTGTCTCGAATAATGTGCTCCACAAGTATTCGACAGCCGCACCAACCGTGCCGCATAGCAAAGCCCGTGCACGGCAACAGACCGATCGTGACACCAAGCCGAGCGCATCACCGATCGACAGCGGCAAACTGCCCGTTGTTCGTACCCATGGACCGTCACTCGTACTTGGCCAACTCGTCGTCTTTTCGTGGCTCCGTCGTCGCAACCGCCGCAAGCATCCGCAAACCCACCACCCCGGAACTGATATCCGGCGTCGGCGAAAAGCGAAACCGAAATGTAAAGCTTCCGCCCAGTGGCTGCCGCGGCTCCCCGGCTCGCCTAGTTTCCCGGCTTCGGCTTGCCCGCTTCCCATCGTCGCGGAGAAGGTGAAGGTGCAGCGGCGGGAGGGTCGTCGGCTCGCTTTACGTTTCGCAAGACAGATGTTTTGCGGTCCTCTTCTGGCGCGACTCTGGTTCTCAACTCGACGGCGCCTCTCATAGTTCAACCAGGCGTGGTCAGCCTGGGTCAGTACAACGCGGCTGGTTTGCCTCGTCCGATCGCCGGAGACTTCGTAGTTCGCCCGTTAGGCTTAGGATCCGAAGGTGTCTGTGTTTCCGTGAAGCGGTAAGTGAATCTCGTCCCGTTTTCGTTCTACTTTTAAATTATGTTTGGTGCGCTTCAGTGTAAACATGTGTGCCAAGTGTTCGTGACAATTTTGAGCTAGAGTAATAGACGATTTGCTATTTTCCCAAGCGCCCCGGCCCGCGCGCGAGGAATTGTCGGAGAGACTGTCCCTCGCCTGGCCGCCCTGCCTTGAGATCGCATTGCCTTGTCGCTTGCCTCCTCTTAATCCTCTGTTTTTCGATTCCATTACCTATTTTTATGTGTTCAAGTGTATTTTTTATTGCTTCTAAGTGCTTCTTTTCTCTTATGCGCGCGATATTTCTTGTATATATATATATATATATATTATTTGTGTCTTTATTTTGCCTTTTTCGACGGGAGTGCTGACCTACCTGTGAGTACTATCGTTGCTACCGATTCCTATCGCGCTGTTAGCTGTTCACTTTGGTTCAATTTGACCCGCGTGCAGTCGAGAGGAGCAGTTTATGAACACCCGCGCACATGTCATAGGGGTAGGCAGAGCTCTGAATCAACGATCGCGACGCCAGAGCCGAGTGCGCTGTGAATTGACCGCCCGCGCTCGCTCCGTTGACTCGCACTGTAACGTATGCCTTCGAGTGCCGCTTACTTGACCAACATACAGCACACTGCTTTGTCGCCGCGAACCATTTGTCCGAATGTTTCCGAAGCTGAGGCATATGCAACGCTGCGGCGCCTGACAGCTGCGCGCTGCGGCGCGAGCCCTTCGCAAGCACCGGTGGCCCAACGTAGCGGCTTGTATGCGCTTATGGTATGCCTTCTTAATCTATCTGCTAAGCGGTTGTTGCAAACAACCTTTTTCAAGTGCTGACACACT